>JARFJB010001279.1:3495000-3557500 GCA_036346205.1 Vesta saturnalis
ACACGCACACCACACACCATACACACTACACGCACACCATCGCACTCACGACACACACGTACACACGCACACACCCACACACACACACAGCACACACACACACCACACACACACACACGCACAACACCATACACGTACACAACCACACACGCAAACACGCACACACGCACACACCACACACACACACCACAGCCCACAGATCCACACATCACACCACACCACACACGCCAACACTACACCACACACACGCACACAACGCACACACAACACACGCACACACCACACGCATACCACGTACACACGCACACACACACACAACACACACACGCATACAGCACACACACACACACTAGCACACAATACACACACACCACACCCAAACACCACATTCCACGTCACGCACGTCACTCGTCCACGTCCACGTCCACTTCCACGTCCGCACTCACTCCCATAAACACACGCACCCTCACACATCCACACCACACACACCACACGCACACCCGCATACACGCACAAATGCGCGCACACACACGCACAAGCTCGCACAAGCGCCCACCCACACCCACACGCACACCCACACACACGCACCCACACCCACATCCACACCCACACCCACACCTAACACACACCTAACACACACCACACACACACCCGCATACACGCACAAACGCGCACACTCTCGCACACACGCACGCACACATACACGTACACACGCACACCCACGCCCTAACACTCACACACACACAGACACACACACACACACACACACACACACATACGCGCACAAACACCCATACTGACACTCACACCCACACCCACGTCCACGTCCACGTCTACGTTCACGTCCACGTGCAGCTCCACGTCCACGTCCACACTCACACCCATACACACACCTACACCACGCCCGCTCCCCCATCCACGGCCACACCCAAACCATCACCACACACACACACACACACACAACCATACTCACATACATACACCACAAACACACACACGCACACACACACACACACACACACACACACACACACGCTCACACACACGCACAAACACACACGAATGCACGCACGCACGGACACATGTATACACGCACACACCCACGCACACGCATACGCATACGCTCAGGTACACGCACATGCGCACGCACACGCACACACGCACACGCACACGCACACGCACACGCACACGCACACGCACACACAGTAGATAAAACAGATAAAAACAGATAAAAAGTTATCGACTGTTATGCTTCTCGAGGAATTTTTAACTGACTTCACCAAAAACTGTACCGTGCTCATACGTAAGTTTCTTTGCCCTTTACTCATTGGTTGCTTCCCAACATATATTTTGCCATCTAATGTATATCCTGTTTCAGAACTCGCAAAGCCAAAATACCTTGATACCATATTTGGCTGGATTGTTTCGCATACACTGAATGAATGCACATCTTCCCCGAAAACTAACTAGTTCTTCGTCAACTGTAAGATTAATTTGTGGAACTATGACAGTTTTGCATTGTTCCAAAGATAAGTTCCAAATGTATGAAATGGGTGCTAATTTATCCGTTTCTAATCTTTCGTTACAGGTTATTTTACTATCAAACCGCAAAAACCTTTTTATATTTTCGGATCGGTTGACAGACATACACGGTTTACATATTGGATTGGATTGTTTATCAGTAAGAAGTTCACGTAAGGGTGCATCCCAAGGCATCTATTCATCTTTTGGAAAGGACCCCAGACTTTATTCTTCAGAGTACATTACCGAACAATTGCTCGATTGTTGCACATAACTATTTCGTCTCTGCTTTCTAACATAATAAATTTTCTCCAGACATCTAAATGTGTAAAAACGCTTCCTTATTTGTTTTGGTCCTGAAGTAAAGCACGCTATATTATGGGGACGTACTATTACCCATTTATTTGGCGGATTTTTTTTCCATTTTTTACCAGTTAGCGCCGTCATAAGATCGTTATCATTTTCAAGGTAAATTCTCAACACTAAAACTTTCGTTATTGCTTTCGTTCTCTGAGTATAAGGAAAAGGTGTCGTAGTCATCTATATAAGTATTTTGATCATTTATCTCATTATTGTCGTAGTCAGAGGTATCACTGGATTCTGATCCGGCATAATCAGATTCCTCAATCCATTTCTGTAGAACTTCTTCGTAATCGTGGTCTGTGGGTTTCACACTTTACCTTTTACTCGTAGATATACAATTATGTATATGAAGAATATTTATAAGTAACATCTTACCTATAGCTGTAATTACCCCTTCTTTACAACAAACACAATAAACAGGAATATAAGATCACACTCACACTATATTTTATAGCTTTGTTTTCTTTCAATGACAGAGTTACGCATGAAAGCCAAAAACAAAAAGGAGTAATGTGCTATTTGAGGAAGTGCAAACGCGCCGAAGCAATGACTCACTTCTGACGAACCTAAAATCATACTACCTGAACTTTATTGTACGCTGATGGATCTTTCAAATATCTATAGAGTAATAAACTATGCCGCAATATGCTCTATAAATAATGCCAATACTCTAATAGGTGTTTGAGAGCACTACTATATATATATATATATATATATATATATATATATATATATATATATATATATATACAGGGTTGGGCAAATGTGTGGAAACCCCTTATTTCTGGCTAAAATATTGATTGTATCAAAAAAAGACCTTCACAAAAGTTAATGTAAATTGTATGATCTATTCAGTGGCGTACTAGGATTTGCAGCAGCTACGCCAATGTGCGAGATATGACGTCATCGGTGGTTTTTTTAAATAGGTGACCCTGTATATTTTCGCATTTTCAGATATACCGTTTTTCTCCAATTATAATGATATATGGTTTGGTAGGTATGTGACTTGTCGTTTTTTAAATATTAACTAAAATAATACAATGAAGAAGGTACATATTATTTAGTAATTTTAATGAACTTTTGATTTACAACAAAAATTGAGCGCTTCATATTGAGAAAATATTCATAGTAAATGCTCAAATTGGAGACCTTCAACACCTTGACAGTGTCCTATTCGGTCAGCAAAGGTTCTTACGGAGTTTTGAATGGCTTGCTGTGAGATTTCTTGCACAGCCACCCTAATCCGGTCTTCCAGTTTTTCTAACCACTGAGGTTTGGTCTTATACACAATAGATTTTAAATGACCCCATAGAAAATAGTCTAGAGGACTTAAATCTGGCGAACGCGGTGGCCACGCAATATGTCCTCTTCGACCTATCCATCTCGCCGAAAATATTTCATTAAGATATTGGCCCACGTCAACTCTATAATGAGGCGTCGTTCAGGATTCTCCTGGTTCGGAAATAAACGAACTAATCCTGGAAAGATATGCTCCTGCAACAATTGTAAATACCGATTAGCATTTAAATTGACTCTCAAAAAGAATGGTCCAATTATGTGTCCTCTGATTATACCCGCCCATACATTTCCTTTTTGAGGATATTGGGTGTGACCTTCTTCTATCCAGTGAGGATTGTGGTCAGACCAATAGCGACAGTTATGTCGATTGACAAAACCATTCAGTTGAAATGTTGCTTCATCTGAAAAGACAATATTATTGAGAAAAGTGCCATTCATTTCAATGTGATCCATCATTGACTGGAAAAACTGCATTCTTCTATCAGGATCATCTTCATTAAGTTCTTGTACTAAATGCATTTTATACGGATGGAGATAAGTTGTGGACAATATCCTGCTCACCGATCTACCGCTAATATCGTGATCAAGAATAATATCAAGTGCCATATCCTCATTTGTAGCCGATTTACTTCGACCTGATTTTGGCCGATTTCTAACACTTCCAGTTTCGTGAAATTCCCGCTCAATCTTCGAAACCGTTGATTTGTAAATGTGAGGATTTCTCTCCGGAAATGTTGCATTAAAAATAGCACGTGCATCTTTTGAAGATCTCTCCCTGTCTCCAAATCCAACCATCATTAACGACGAAATACGCTCACGTTCACTTAATTCAACCATGATTAGAAAACAGTACTAATACTTTACACCGAAATTATCTGACGGAATTAACAGTAACTGACAATAATACAAAATATTTGAGCCATGTTACAGAAATAACCATGGCAACAACAAGAAAAACGAACATTTTTTATTAGATAGTGCAGCGACAGCGATCTCTTATTTTATTTAATATTTAAAAAACGACAAGTCGCATACCTACCAAACCATATATCATTATAATTGGAGAAAAACAGTATATCTGTAAATGCCAAAAAATACAGTTGTCACCCATTTAAAAAAACCATCGATGACGTCATATCTCGAACATTGGCGTAGCTGCTGCAAATCCTAGTACGCCACTGATTAGATCATAAAATTTACATTAACTTTTTTGAAGTTCTTTTTTTGATGCAATCAATATTTTAACCAGAAATAAGGGGTTTCCACACATTTGCCCAACCCTGTATATATGTACAAATGGGTACAAAATACCCATGTGAAAACGGCTGATTAAGAAATTATTTTTTTTATAAACAATTATGTTTATTTTTACAAATAAGACTTCACCATCATGCTGACAAGGTTAGTAAAAAGGCATATTAAAATTGGTAGAGAAATATTTCAACAAACAACAAAGTAAGATTTAAACAACAGTGTTGGTGAAAAATTCCCATGTTATGCATCGTAGGGTTAACTAAAATGTCGATTATATTGACAATGTAACCAGTTGCTTCTGAAATTGTTTTACAATTGGTACCTCTTTATTGAAATTAGTTGGGTTTAATGATACTGATGTTGCTCTTTGTACTAATGATCTATATGCAGATAATCTATGTGATTTATGGTGACATGAATCGTTTGGAATTTTAATGTTCTTTCTTAATATGGAGAACAGAAACTTGTTTTATGTGTTAATTTTATCTTTAAATAAAGAATATTAATAGTTCCATTTTGTTCTTTTTCTAGTGTAAATTTTATCTTAGGTTGTAAATTGTTAATATTACTTAAAAACTGATAACATCAGAAGAACTATCAAAACATGATCAAATATAATCAACATAACGAAACCAAAATATAATCTTATCAGAAACATTCAATTCAAAGACTTGGTCTTCTAAATTATCCATTAAGGTGTTAGCCTAAGGGTAAACCGTTTCTTTGGAAATAAATTGATTGTAAATTATTGAGTGAGAAATAATTTTGATTAATGCACATATCAAACTGAATTCTTGTGACAAATTCCACTTTATTATTAAATAAAAATTATTTAATAAATTCATACATTCTTGAATGAGGTATTTTATAAAACGTACTAGTAACATCGAAACTTACAAGTTTATTACGTTTTGGTGGTTTTATGTTTAGTAGTTTATTAATTAGTTGTACATAATTCTTAATGGAATGTTTTGATTTGTACTTTAAAAGCTTACTTATTATATGCTTCAGTTTGTTTGATAAAATATGATTAAGTGCTTGGATGTAAGAAATTACTGGTGTAATAGGCATATTGGATTTAAGGATTTTTATGAACCGTTTTGGTGCTCGTAGGTTCTTGTTTAACATTTGTTATTTCGGTATATAATTATCTTCTGAAGTAATTACTAAAGTGTTACTTTTCCTTGCTTTCAAAGAAATTAGATTATTTTTGTTAATTTTATTCTTAACTAATTTTAGTAAGTAATTGTAACGTTTGCTGTTGTAGTTTATGTCCTTAAAAAAATCCGTAAAGTAAATGAGCAATTTGAAATGTGACGCAATGAATACGGTCATTTCTAAGATGCCTTCCGCATTCTATTGCCAAAATTTCTTTCATTTTGTTAGTAAATATAGGACAAGGGCAATACTTACATTGCTAAGGAATTCTAATTCTTTGTTATTAAACTACCACTTTTTAACTTCTTATTTGAGCCACCTTCTTCGAGTATTATTATCTTCTCAGTTATTAGATTTTTAGTTTTAGGAAACACGCTAATGTAAGTAACACCCTTTTCTTTAAGCGTTGTTGGTTAAACCATCCATTTTGACTTGCTGCTCCAAGTTTAATCATAAGATTCTTATATAAAAATAATGGTTTAAAGAAGAAACAAACCAAATTATTTAAGAAGCGTATGATTAAACATTTAAGTCAAAGTTTGTCACTTAGCCAAGAATTCTTCAAGAAAAAGGTGATACCTACTTACATTGACAAGTTTTCTAGAATAAAAAGGTCGACAACTGAGAGGAAGATGGCTTAAAGAATAAGAAGCTAAAAATCGGTTTCACATTAGAAAAAACCTGTATGTTTATTTTGAAATTTTGTCTAAAATGCATAATATAGAATTTGGTATGACACTAAGGTTAGATAAACTGTCAGTTACATCAAACATAAAAAATACATCACACTAAGAAATAAAAGAAATTCTAAAACTTATCCAAAAACATATGTAACAAATTCAACATAGAACAAATCCGCCATCTTCAACTTATAGCAACAAGAGACCGATTCTCAAGTACCAGATCAATTGCCGATCAATGGTTAGCTAACGAATGTAACCCTTCGAATGGTTACGGTTTACCACAGAATCAGAGCTTACGGCCTACAATCCTAGCGGCCACATCTCGTGTTACCACTAACGGCTTAACATCGATGGCAACGTTTGGAGAGGTTGCGATGGCACGAGTGGCATAGGGTGGTGTTCACTGATGAATCCCGATTCTGTTTGGGGATTCATGATGGCCGTATGAGGGTCAGACGAAAACGTGCGAAACGTCGAAATGTTGAATTTTCTGTTGCGAGGTATGTGCACCAAACTGTAAGGATTAGGGCGTGGGCTGCTATAACTTATGGGACCAAAATAGAATTCACATATTCTGTAAACCTACACATACAACCATTACAAGAGCACAAATTGTTTGTAAAAAAAAAACCCAGTTAACGTAGAACCGATAGTAAATATATACATAACAATTTAATATTTCGGGAAAATGTCAGAAAAAGAAATTAACATATTACAAAGAACAAGTAGAACACAGTAGCTTTCAAAACCAATTGTAATGTTTATTTAATGCCAAAGATTCAACTAACGACATATCGAAATCAGGTATTTATAAATTAAACTGCACATCCTAGGTACTTTGATATTAGACGGATCACTAGATGTTACAAATACATATAAACACACACACACACACACACGTCAAACTATGCCAAACTTTAATAGTAAATAATCACCTCCATAACATTTTTTACATTTTTGTTATAAGGCAAACCAGATGTTGTGGAAACATGCAAAATGTATAAGCATAATACTTGTACCCTTAATGAACATACAGGCTGATCTTATACCTATACCCACCGTTAGCACACATTTTTAATATAAAATTATAATTGGGATCAAGTTAATGATTTGTTACCATACCACGAATCTAACCACCACACGGCACAATACAGGAGAAATGAGTGAGCTCGGCTGAAACTCAATCAAATGGTCCGAAGATCGCAGAGCACTCGGCTTGCATGGGTGTTTTGGAGGTATCGATAATGTAGGTTAAATTTAAAATTTGGTTAGTGACAAAAGAGCCGAAATAGGCGCCACAAGCTTTAAAGAAAGAAGGAAAAGAAAACAGGTTCTTATTCCTTGGAAGAGGAAGAGAGATTGAAACAGGGAGTAATAGGAATAGTAATTAAGTGACAATTCCCTCAACAAACGTAAATTAATTTCTTTCCTTAAATTCCCAACTAAGGAGACAATAAGCCGAACGTTATTGCATAATTACATAAATATATGAATGATAAATACAATAAGTTATGCATAATATATATATATATATATATATATATATATATATATATATATATATATATATATATATATATATATATATATATATATATATATATATATCCCAAAACCACAGAAATATAAGTTAAAATGAGCTTGACGAGGGCAAGTCGTGAGCTTGTACTTACGCCCACAGTAATTTATAATTTATCATTATAATACCAAAACAATAATACTCCTTCCGGCCGACACAAGATTTAACGTACCTTAGCCTGAAAAGGTCAATTTAATAAACCTATTAAATCAGTTATTTACAAGAAAGAAATATTAGTTAAATAATTCAGCTTTCCTTTCGTTTAACAAACTGAGTACAAACCCCTTCGTGATTCAAATACCTAAATACAATTGGAAAAGCTTGTTCAGTCCACTTAATGTATCTCGAATAAAAGGAATATTAGTAATTAAGCAATTTAAATTGGTCCGAATAATCTTATCCATAAAACATGTATATTATACGTGTGAGTTTCCAAACAGCATTTACATTAATACGAACTTTTGTGCTAACATTGACATGATTCAATATCACGCTACAAAAAAAATTACATCTGGTATAAACGTAACAGTTGCAGCACAGCTACTGTGCACGACCACATAACCAGGAGTAAAAAATTAATTATCCCCAAATTGGAGGTTATACATGAGCTCCTTACGGGAGTGGCATAAAACTAATTTTGATAAAAATTATTCAAAATGTTGATGGTTCAGTGTGCGTAAAATCTTAAATAATGGTTTAATTAACATATAGCAGTTATGTTGAAAATTAGCTGAAGCCAGGTATCAAACTATTATCGAACCTATACTACAGGTATTATGTTTAACCAATACTCGTTGACAGAATTAATATCAATGCATTTAATTACGTTGTAGGCGATCGTAACTTGCTGAAAGCAATTTAGGTACGTGTTGCATTCTTGAGTAAAAAGGTATGTCAAATACTTGCTAACATAATTAAGGTAAGTGTATTTAATTTCGTTGTAGATGATCGTAATCTGCTGAAGGGAATTTATGCATGCGATAAAGGAAAGATCTGACCTGTGTTTACGAAGACTTATGTGTTGTTCAAGGTAGCCAGGATTTCATCAGCTTCAATACAAGTGTAACTTCAACGATCCCGCAATCCCAACTACGTGAACCACAGCTGACTGCCGTACACTAACAGCACAACCCAAATAATAAGCCAAAGATATATAGTACGAATAATCTTGTTACATCAATAAAGACAAAATCAGACGTAAACATGAACTTGATGTAAATATGGTAGCGTAATTGTATGTTAACGTAATGCTATGGAACTCTAATTGCTAAAACAAATATAAAGCATTACAGCGGTGTTTATTCAGTCATAATATGTTACCTCTAAGGTCGAATTCGAGCGTTAGTGTAAATGTTTTAATCAATTTGTTAACTCTATTTCTTTGAAGAAGTATTGTGAAATTCTTTTGTATTAGAAACTTGAAAGAGACGTTCTAATTACAATGAGGTTCACAAGATCTGATACGGCTTACCTATATTGTGAAAATTTTTCAGAGAAAATCTACGAAATAGAAACAGGAAAATTTTCTAGAAATTTCCAAACCTTCCACAGCAATGGCGGTTTCAAAAAGAAAGCCAACGCCTCAAGAAACGATTTTGCAACTTGAAAAATATGCTTATCAAATCAATGTTGCGACAATGGCTTTTTATCTATGTAGTCAGAATAAACCGTTATTTATACAGTGTATTTATTTAGAAATAGCAAAATAACACATCCCTTTTCATAGTTAAGTACACCAATCACCAGAAATATGTAAATCTCAGAGATGGAGCTATAGATATTAATTGAAATTAATTTTGAATACGTTAAACTAGCCCAACTAAAAACAAGTAAACTTTTGAAATACAAAGGTGAATATGAGAGAGAAGTAATGTTCGTATAATGTAGAAACGTACACGTTGTAGAAGAAAACCATAGGTGAAGTAGAAATTAGCTACAGTATAGGAATAATATTGTATATCATTTAATCTATCATACTCATTAGTAAATACCGTAAATACAGATATTTTAAATCATTATAGTAAAGAAAATAGATACTAGTAAGCTTAAAGCACATTACTAAGTGTTCAAGTCATAGATATTTATTTAAGGTAGCTTTTAGAAACAGTAACCAGATAAATTGCTACAGTCGATCCTATATCGATTTTTGCACGTCACAACCATCACTACTTGCTCTCATTTTACTTATATATTTTCTCTTAATAATGATACATGAAGTGTTGAGAAATAGATATTTATATAAACATTTGTGGAATTATAATTTATAAATTAGTGCTATTATAAACTACTTGCTTAACAGATGATACTTGCTAAGATTTTATAACTTTTAGAAAGGACCCTGTTTCTCACATACAACTTTTGAAGTTTTTTTCAATTGATATACAACCATTTATTTACTAAAAATAACATACTTTAGTACACACAATTCCCACACAAACCTCAGTAACTGCGTTTAATTTTCTGTTATAGATATATTAAATTATTACACACATATTATTACTATTATTATTCTCTATGAATATATTTTTACTTTCTTGCTCAACAAGAAATTTTTTTTTATATTTTTTAGGCATCCAGTCACTCTTATGAATGCAATGAACCTGCTTCTTCTAAAGCTACTGGTATATGAGATACGAATTTTCAAATATTTAATATTGATATTGCTAGAACTTTCTAACTATTTTGGTTACAGACTTGTGATTTTGGAAATAAACTTTGTTCATTTGTGCTAATGAAATGATATTATCTTGATGAAAACGCTACGTTCGGTTTTTCCGGAAATTGAAAACATTTCTCGTATTGCTGGTATAACATGCACATATTCTTGCTTTGATATACGTATGTAGCTATAGAAGGTTGTGCAATCGAGTTTTTTTTCACTATCGCTAAAAGCACATTTTACAACTTTTGGCCAAGTTTCGTCAAGATCGGCCATGATGTCTGGATGTCTAGGAGTGGAGGGGGGGGATTAAGGTCAGTTTTTATTTTTTGTTAAGTATTTCTAAAACAGCTGAATATTTCAAAGGTATAAAAATTCCCAATATATTTTTTAGTATTTGCAAGGAAGTCCTGTAATGCACTAGCATTCACCTAGTTTATTTTCAAGCAGTCTCAGGGATAATTAATAATACTTTTTTTTGTTAATTAAGGTTAAATATCCACGTTCACTGATTTTTTTGTTCTTTATATATTTGAGACTTTTTGGCGTAATACTACATTAAGTCGTAAGACAAATATCTCAAAAAGAAGGCGAAAACAAAATTAAAAATATTAACAAAAATTGTTAAATAACCAGTAAAGCTTTCGTCTTTCTAAACGCCATCCAAGAAGGCAAAGTCTTACTAGTGGGCTTATTTAACAATTTTAGTTTATATTTCTAATTTTACATTAAGTTGTTTTGGGTAGTAGTTTCCATCAATTTGAGTGAATAATGGTTTAACGCCCACTCCTTGAAATTTTACTGGTAAAATCGCTTCAAAGCCTTACTTTTTTGTTTAATTGAAATAAGTAATTAGTCAAAACAGGATTTGAAAAATCTGGAACGGTGGTAGGGTCTGTGACAAACAAAATACACCCACGTACCATACAAAATTATAACAGGATATTCAGACTTAAGGAAAAAGAATTGTTTGCATATCGATTGTCTACAACGTACCTAAATTATTCTCCGCACTGTCTCTATATAGGTAATCATTTGCATTCAATTTTGTACATCAAAGAATATAGGGAGTACGACACTTTTGTAACACATATGACAGCATAAAAGTGTGACGAAATTTTTACGTTTTGTTTTTTTTAATAATATGCAAAATAAATGGATACGTGAGATATGAGCAGTTGTACATCTTTTTTTGTCTCAAACGTACCCAATATTTTCATTTTAATAATGTTTCTTTTTGTTACAGTAAAAAAGGCTCGCTACGTTGGAGCTCAAGGTAAGTTTTAGAATTAACAAAATCCATAAATAAGTGTATTGAAATTATTTAATACAGTTAACTTTTAATTAAGTAATGTGAATACTGTAGTATTTGTTTTACAGTTCGTAAACAATTTCAATGTTTTGAATTAATTAAGAGCAAGCTTGTTGCTAAATCAATATGTTCCTAAAAGTAAACACTCGGCGTACTCTTATTGTTTTGGACCTAATAAATTTATATCTCTAATAAATGAATAGAACAAAACAAATACTGATAGTAAAACCCTTTTGTATTTAATATAACTTTATCTGCAGAAATCACGAAATATTTGATTTTTGAAATTCATAAAGTTGGTAATTTTCTACGAAGAAATACAATTGCATAGACCGTATCATAAATATTGAAACGTGTTTTAATTTACTGTTGACAACATGACATTTAGCCAAAATACAAGTATTTTTAATTATGAACATTAGTCCAGAAAGTTTTATTATTCATATAACAGTAAAGATGGTTACAGTACATGAGACGGAAAGCTTATCGTGGTGGAGTTTATTCTGCTTAGTGAAGTATGGTAGAATTATTGTATTATAAGGGTAAAACGCGGTATGTTGATTGATTATCTTTAGCACATAACCATAGAACTTACCTAACCAAAAACAAAAACATAGAATATATTGTTATACATTAACCCTCCTATTGTGTTCAGGTCAATATGACCCAATCGCGTTTTTCCAATGTGCATAATTCGTTAATTTATTTAAATATTTCGTTGCCGCTGCATGACTTTTATTTCATTACTCTAATAACGGTATAACTAATTTATATTACAAAATTATAATTAGTTTTTTTTTAAATGCATTTGTTACACTCACTGTGTCTGGGTCTATATGACCCGGTGTGTGAAACAGATTATTATCATAGACGAATGTATTTTATTAGTTTTGTTTTCTTTTCATAAATATAAATAATTTACATAATATTGCCACATTATAGCGCAATATTGCTCATATTGCATGCGTTATTATATGCGTACCGGTAAACAAGTTTATTCCTGTTGAGACTTGTCTGTGGCTCCGCGTATCAATGCAGCCAGTGAGCATCTGTGTGTTAGCCTAACAATTGAAATTTATTAGTGAAAATGTATAGTAACTAAGAGAGTGCTTACGGATAATTGACTTGAGAAACTTTTGTGTGTTTCTGATAGTGATTCTAATGCTTTTGAAGAAGAAGAAGACCATTTGTCCGTAACCGAGATATATAATAGCAAATCGTATGAAGAAGTGGAAGCTACCATTTTAGATGAAGCTGATACGGATAATCAGGTAAATTCAAAAAATGGCAGTATAGTATGGAATGAAAAGACACATCGATCGGGAAGGTTATACACACCAATTATTATTTCATTGATTCCTAGACCAACAAGGTTATACTACGTCGCGAATAATTGATATAAAATCCACGTACTTCTTATATTTCACACTCCAAATTGTAAACCTAATTTTGAAAATGTCAGACAAAAGACTTTGTGGCGACACGTTTCAAGAACTAACATTATTTGAACTAGTCAGTTTTTGGGAAGGAAATTTAAGTGGTCCAATATTCAGAGCAACGATGTCCCTACAACGATTTTATGTAATTGCACGAATAATTCGCTTTGACGATAAAAGAACTCAACCACAACGACGACAAACTGATAAGTTAGCTCCCATACGGGATTTGTGGGATGAATGGGTTGCAATTCTACCTACGCTTTATAATGTTCACGAAAATATAACAGTAGATGAGCAACTGGTACCTTGTAGAGGCCGTTGTCCTTTTAGACAGCACATCGCGAATAAACCTGCTAAATACGTAGCCAAAATTTGGACTTTATGCGATTCTGTAACTGCTTATGCATATAACACGCAAGTTTACCTCGGGAAAAAAGGTGAACCTCAAGAGATAGGTCAAGGTAAAAGATAACGTACACATGCAGACGGCAGACTAAGAGATGGCCAATGACTATCTTTTACAATATCATGGACGTTTCAGCTTACAACGATTAAGTTTTGTGGTGCGAAGTAACTCCAACCTAGAATGCTGAAAACTTACAAAACGGCCACTATTTCTTGAAGAACTTGGTAATTCCTTGATCACTCCATTATTGCAAGAAAGAAAACGTCTCCCTCGAAGTATTCCTGTCAACCAGTAATGCCGAAGTAAGGGAACAATCAACCACAACCAAGCACAAAAGATGTAATTTTTGTCCCTCTTCGAACTATAATAAAACTAATATGGTATGTTGAAGTTGCTCAAAATACGTAAATAAAGCACTTGTATATTACTACTGTCAAGACTGTAAAAAATAAATGGATATACCTAACTACTACGTTTTTCAGATATTCTTTACATCATTTATAATAATACGTAATAATAATAAAATAACGTAATAAAATGTAATAAATAATAAATATTACATGTTATTTTTTGTTATTATTTACTGTTATATCAATTTAACTACAATAAAACGACAACTATAAGCTCCCGGGTCATCATGACCACACAATAGGAGGGTTAAGCATTGCTGTCATATATAACTAAAGAACAGTGTCGTACCTTATGTCTCCAACATCCCCCTTAAGTGTATAGTTACACGGACGATTTTCGGTTATTGGTCATTGTTCTTTGTTTTCGGTATTACGGGCTCTGGCTCTCTATACCCTTATCGTATTGGCTTTTCGTGTTATCTGTAGATTCCATGTGTCTGTAATAAATACATTAAATATACCTGTACATTTGTGGTTGTTCCTCGGTCGGTCATCGGTCATCGTTATTTATTCTCGGTACTACGGGCTCTTTGCCCTCTATACCTTCGTCTTATCGTGTTCTTGATGGCATTCGTAGTTTCGCTGTACCTGTAAAAAATACATTAAAATTACCAATACCTGTGTGTTGTTTGCTCGGAGAAGATCTTCACTTTTCAGCATCAGGTCTTCTCGGTGTCGTAATCCCATTACTTCGTTGAGGCGGCCGCTTAGATGATTGCGGCTTTTGCGTACCCTCTTTGGGTGCTTATCCTTTCGTTGCTCTGAGTGCCTTCACGATCTTCATTACGAGCGCGAAGTCTTCGTCTTCCAGTTCTTCTGGCGTCTGCTTTGCATTTCTTGCAGCCATCTGCGCGTAGCTAATGCTGGTCTCGGCAATTCTTGACGGTTTCTTTACGATTGTAGGTTTGGGGGCGTTACCCTTCTTGATATTTCTGGGGTGGGCGGGGCATCCACCATAGTTCTCAGTGTGTAACCCGGTGCAGTTGCAACACTTTGCTTCGCCCTCTTCACGGGTCTTCTTTCATACCCTCGTGTTGTGTGCCCCCGTACACTTCACACATCTGGGTGGCGTATGGCATCCGTTGGAGGTGTGTCCGTAACGTTGGCACTGGAAGCACTGACCGATGCCATTCTTTTTGTGGGGCGATTCCACACGTACTCTGAGGTGTCCTATCGTCTTAATGTTGAAGACCTCTTTGGCCTCTTCACTCCTTCCGAGGTGGACCTGGGGCTGAATTACGCACTTTCTTGAAATACGCTTTGACGTGGTCGGGAATGATAGGCCATAACAGGAATTCTCGTTAGTTTAGGGAAGGTTAAGAGTACGGAATTCTTCAAGGCGACTCTCTAGGAGTTCCTTGAACTGGGTGTCGAATTAAATATTTTATGGGGATTGGAAAATGGATTGACGGTGAGGACCGAAGAAGTCGGCCTTTCCTAGGTCGGAGTTAAATGAGGTTTAGGGGTTCCCTTCCTTCTCATCAGTCTACCGAACTGTTGCTTCGGTTCAGTAGTCTTCGGTGTGTTTGTTTACTTTTCGGCTGATTAAGGAGTTAAGGCGATTATATTCGGTTTAGAAAACCGTATCCCTAGTTAACCAGAATTGACCATAGATTCGCCTTTTCTGCATGATCCAGTTCACGATATACCGTGGAAGAGATTTGCGGGAAATGTAGATGTTTTTTAACGGGGTTAAGATTTCAACCGCTTCTGCAATTAAGGAAGTTAGATCCCTGGTGACTATCTCGAGATCTTGGGTCGTTAGAAGATTTGTTGTTTGAGAGGTGTTCGGAGAACAGATTCCAGTCTGCTTTCGAGAAATTTTTAATTACTGTATATTGAGGAGGTGCTGGGGGGGCTGGACAAAATGAAGTTTTGACCAATAGATGATCTGATATGATAGTGGTGCCTAAATAACACTTGCGAACGGAATAGTAGGCTATGGGTTCGTAAACAAGGATGTAATCTACTATTGAGGTACCTAGATGCTCGAAATATGTAGGCTGTGTTAGCGGCTCGCAAATGCGGCAACTGTAACAGATCTCATGATAGCCTGATACCGAATTGGCTGTAACGAGAGTTAAAATCACTTAGGATAACTGTATTAGGAAGGCTGTAGACGTAAATTAGGAGGTCATCGGACAGTATATTGTGGCCTCGCGGGTTCTAGTAGGAGAAAAAAGCGATCGGGGTGGGAAAGTGTACTATTGCAGCAACACGTTTGAGATGCTGTAGGCGTGCAAGAAGTTGGAAGGGAGTGGACGGGAAGCAATTTTTGACTGTAAGGGCGGCTGCATACTGGCTATTGTGTAGGTAAGTGTGCATATGTTTATCAGTTTTGTTTCGGTAATCCAGAGAATCTGTATGTTGTGTTCGTGTAGTAAGTTTCCAACGAACGCCCCTGAAATGAACTGTCTTTGCTATGATATCCGTTTTAGAGCTTAAGGAGTGGGTTCTTGGATTGCGGCAACAACTGTCCGTCTGCCTGATACGCACGCGCAGGTTCTTCGTTGAAAATAGGATCGGTACAGCGAGTCTAAGTGATCCTATTTTGCCGGGCTGAAACATTTGAAATAGGGTGTATTAGGACTTGGAGGAAGTGTTTGATGGATAGAGGTTCGGTGTCGGGAGTAGATTTAAGGTGTGCGGTATCTTCCCAGTCGGACTTTTCGGAAGACAGGGTAGGTTCGAGGTTTTCCATCTTTGACGAGGAACTGATAGGCTCTCGCCGCTTCCGGCACTTGAAGTAGTACGTAGGGTGAGCTTCCCCACAGTTGTTATACCTTTGGTTAGCTGATGATTTGCAGGAGGAAGATCTGTGACTTTTGCCACAGTATGCCTTAGCAGTGTGCTTCACCTGCATGCAGGTAGGGCAATACTTGGGGAGAGGTGGTGGGATAAGGGAAGGTTCGCAATTGCAGTGTCACCCTAACATAACGAGTGCGTATGCGAGGAGCTACTGAAGGGCGACGGGAACGGCCTTGCGTACAAAAAGTATATAAATCGCACCCCGGATCGCTTTGGCTAGGATGTACACATCTAAGTGACGAATCACGCAGGAAAAGGAGGGAGGTCTAGGAGTGGCGTTGGTGGGAGTGTTGGGAGTGTGTTACGGTGGGACCGCCTAAGTGGTGTCACAGCTTAAGCTGTGGATCCTCCCGCAAGGCAGAATAGGTCTCTAGGAGACAGGTATGGTTATGATTAAACGTTAACTTCAACCAAGGACAGTTAAGGGATTTGCGCGACTTGTATAAGGATTTCTGGGTAGTGATGGGCTTGGGGATATTTAGGATGCACAACATCTATGATTGGGGACGGGTAGGATTAGGGTTGGTTTGTGTGGGCGGGTGTTGGTAACAGAGCGAGTTTTTGTGTGGGTGCTGGCTTTGTGTATTTATATGTAGGTTTTGTGGAGGTGGTGAAGCGTGTTGAAATGTACGATTGTGTAGAGGTGGTGGAAATGGAGGAAGCGTTGGAGTGTGAGCGCGAACGTGTACGTGAGGATGGTGGTGGTGAGTCGAGGGTGTGTGCGTAGGTGGGTGTGGGTAGACGGGAGGCGTCGAGGGTTGGTGGTACAACCGTGAGTGTTGTACGGTGGTGATCGTGCTTCTCCATCATGACTGTTAATCGATTTTGTGAAACGGAATTGAAATGAAGAATTTGTGTTAACGAAAAGACGGGTCTCCTCCGAAGTGCAGCCTCTCATCCCGGGGAAGAAAGGCTTGGTAGTTAGGGATCCACTAGAAAGGGAGGAAAACAACTGTTAAAATAAAACAAATTTTTTTTAAATAAAAGGTTTTATTACCAGCGATTCTGCTAGGCTCGCGACGTCAATCCTCGTGTTGGCGGTAGCGTGTTCTGGATTTTTTTTGTTGCTGTTTTTCTGTCTTGTATCCTCTTGTATCGTTTTGTGTTCTTCTTGTTGTTCCTGCGGCTCCTGCTTGCTGCTAAGGCTGTAGTTGTTCTTCTGGATGACCGCTTCTTCGTGTTATCAGTATGCAAGCAGTGACAGGCCTAACTTCGAAGAGGCGAAGATCACGATGCCCGGACCCATTAACCGTGAGAACGCTAAGTTCTTTTCCTTGTCATTATTTATTTCATTATTTTTTAATTGCTTGCCATGAATTCTGACGCAATGCATATGTTTTTATATAATAATTAAAGACTTATTAAGAAAGTGCGTGTGTATCAATTAAAAAGTGGTGTACTGTATACATCTACTGGCCTGAGTATTTCCTCTTACTCATGTGTAAAACTTCTAATGTCTAGTTTTCTACTTTTGCCCTTTTGTGTAAAATTTCAAAGTTGCTTTTAAAATTATGGTTCTCTGCATTTAAGTGTAAAGCATACTTTGATGTACTATAATTACATTGAAAAGATCAAAAATGTTCAGATATTCCAGTTTTTTTTATGTTTGCCGTTTGACCGATGTAACATTTATTATAATCACCACAATTCAACTTATAAACTTAGTTTTGACTTATTGTTTTTCACATATTTTCTAATGTATTGTTAAAACTAAAGGCTATAGTTTCCCTAATTGCTTAGGGATTACTTTTGTAGGTTTTCCTAAATATGTTAAAGAGACGAAACTCTTGCTCAAACTGGGATATCAGGGCAAACTAAATTTAACGGTTATTTTATATGTAATATTGTATTTATACCCGTGGTATTCGTTATTTATTCACTGCTATTTGTTTTATTAATTTTGTTCTTTCTGAAGATTGGATTCTCGTAAAGGTATATTTAATAATCTTTATATATAAGAATTAAATGTGCCATTTTATAATTATAGGGATGGCAAGATGAGTTATGAACTACTGAGTGTTTTATTCATCAAATGTGTACAATAAACGAGTTCCAATATTCAATATATAGCTATATATTAATAATGAATAACAAAAAAGAATTTAAATCCATACCACATCGTTCAAATTTAAAAAAAAAAACTTTTTCCTTATAATGTTACCTAATTATCCAAGATGCGTGAAGTTATAATTACTTTAACACACCACTGTACGGGTTGTCCCATTTTCGTATGTTTTGCGGGGTATCTCGCTTATTTTTTAGGTTAGAACCTTGCGGTTTTCGCGAAACCGTGCTACTTTTTAATGAAACCAAAGATGCAATAATCAAATTTGCCATAGCCATTTTAGTTTTTGTGCTACAGGATGATTTTGGAAAAATTGCATTTTCAGTCATCCCCTGTAACTCTGTTATTGTCAGACGTATTAAAAAAGTAAAAACTGATATTTGTAGATTTTTTTACGTAGAATCCAGTGGCTATACTAAGATTTTCTTTAGAGATCACAGTTTTTGAGATATTGACATAACCTATTTTTTTTAATGGGTACACCCTATATACTTTTTAAAATCTTTTCCCCTTGCCAAGAGCTTTTAAAAAATATAGCATAGTCTATATTTATTTTTATAAATAACGTGACAAAATGATTTTTTTCTATAATTTACATTGATAAAAAACAAAATAATTAATTAATCACAAATATTGTTTAAATTGCGGACCATTATGTCTCCTTCAAGTTTCACAAAGTTTATAAAATAAATGATAGTCTTGCAAAAGCATTTTACGTTGCAATTTTTAATTGTTGCATGTTGGCATATTGCCTTGAATAAATTTTGTTCTTTAAATACTCGCACAAAAAAAAATTCAAAACCGAGAGATCCGGTGATCGTGGTGGCCATCGATCAGGTCCATTTATTCCAATCTCCTGGAAAAACGTTCACTTAGCCAGTTTTGTATTATTCTAGCATTGTGGGCTGAGCCCCATCCTGCTGGAAAAATATATCGTTCAGTTGAGCCAGTGGAATATCTTCTAAAATGTTCATAGTTTTGTCTTGTAGAATTTGTAAGTACCCATTAGAGTTTAGGTTTTCATCATAAATCTTGTACACTATTTTTCGGTTAAAAATAAATTAGGAGACATTACATCCGAACCTGCCTTGACGCTCTCTAGGAAAAATCACGTGGGTGTTTTCTTGGCTCCAAAACCGCGAGTTGTGTCTATTAAGAATTCCCGAACTTGTGAAATGTGCCTCGTCTGACCAAAATATTTTTTTTTCAAAATTATTTTCATATTTATAAATCATTTGCAGAACTCCAATCTACGTTCAGCATCATCAAGGTGCAGATGATGAACAAGTTTATACTTGTAGAGTTTGAATTTATGTTTTTTTAAAATCCTTTGCACTGTTGTTTTAGACACACCGGTCTCTTCATCTATTTTCCTGCACGAGGTTTCAGGAGTGGGCTTGAACAACTGCTAAAACGTTGATCTCTGATTCCTCGTTCTCTTTGTTGTAAACTTGGGGTCGAGGTTTGTCAAAACATCAATGTTGGCTTCTTTCGAGATATCTATATGACAAAATAGGTATATAAAATAAATACAAATTCTAAGGTGAAGATTAACTGGCCTGTTCATATAGAGTTCGAAGGCCTGGTCTGCGTTTTCATTAGATAATATGAAGCAGGTATATCGTATTTCTCAAAGTTTTCAAATTTTTGGTTTTGAGCCATATTAAAAAATAATTAAACAACAACAACAAGAACAAGAACGATAACAATAAACAAAAACAACGAATAACAATAAATATCAGCACTAAATTTGGGAAAATGTAACCAGGAATAATTTGAGAGAAGCAGAATCTTTAAAAATCGAATACCTAAGTAATGGCAGAACGTTAATTATTTTGTTTTTGCGTTACCTTGGTTACCCACGGCTATCCACTATTATCAATGTAAATTACAGAAAAAAATCATTTTGTCACGTTATTTATAAAAATAAATATAGACTATGCTATATTTTTGAAAAGGGGGAATAAGATTTTAAAAAAATATATAGGGTGTCCCATAAAAAAAGATAGGTTATGTCAATATCTCAAAAACTGTGACCTCTAAAGAAAATCTGAGTACGCCACTGGATTCTACGTAAAAAAATCTACAAATATCAGCTTTTACTTTTTTAATATGTCTGACAATAACAGAGTTCCAGGGGATGACTGAAAATGCAATTTTTCCAAAATCACCCTGTAGCACACAAACTAAGATGGCTATGGTAAATTTGATTAGTGAATCTTTGGTTTCATTAAAAAATAGCACGGTTTCGCGAAAACCGCAAGGTTCTAACCTAAAAAATAAGCAAGATACTCCGTAAAACATACGAAAATGGGACATCCTGTACAGTGCACAGTAACCCAAATGGAAATCTCTAAATAATGTTCCATGGTTTGTGAATCTTCTTAATTGGTTTATTTATTTATCAATGAGGAATTCATTTTAGTAATTGAGGCAGTATTAATGACAAAACAATCATGTAATAGTAATAACAATCCTATTTTCGCGTAACTTCGCTCATTTTATAACATTATAAAAGCGCCAAAGTATAACAACAATTATTAAATGGCGTCAGATTGTAACATTATAATAAAAAAAGCGATGATGTAATAACCAATTTTTAATTAATACAAAAAATATTACCAAATAACAATCGCTACTGCCGTCGGCTCATCGGTAAATTGAGATAGGGGAGGGTTCTAATTTAGAGTTTAATTAACCTACCTGAAATGCTAGTTGCTTCTTTTCTGCTTAATTATTTTCACTTAATTCCAAAAATGTTATCAAAAAATTATGAAAAAAATAATAAAATCTCGAGCGCCATGTTGTCTTTTATATATATATATATATATATATATATATATATAGGAACAACAAAACCTAGTTAATGAATAATAATAAACAATTTATCAAAATGAAAATAAAATAACATGCTATACATAAGTTTATTCAATATATGATTGAAAACGTAAAAAAATCAGAAGTCATATACTATTCTAAATTATATAATAAACATTACATTTTAACGGTTCTGTACATACACTGTAACTGGTAACTATGAAGCAGAATGGTGAACTTGGTGAGGTCAATGTCTTGCTTATTTCCCTTTATATATTGTGTCCATAACTTTATTGAATTTCTTTAAAGTTTAAATCGCCAAATTTATTTGTAAAAGTATGTAGAACTTGCGTTGTAAAATGTAATTCAAGTAAAAATTGCCATTTAAAATAATAGAATAGTAAAATTACTGACTTATACGTGCCATTAAAAATAATTATTATAAAAATGCCATATAAAAGTATGCATTAAAAAATATGAGTAACTTAAAAGTGAGTACTTAAAAAAAAGTGCCTAAAAAAAGCAAAGGCTTTAGTTTTAAATATAATGAGGAAAAAAAATAACTTACCACCAAAATCTGATGGCACCAAATATAAAAAATTAGGTAAAAATCATGCTTATTGCTGAAACATTCAGCATTAAGTGAATTAAAAAAAAGCTTTCAGAATAACTCAAGTGAATTCCCCCTAAAAGTCTTCACGCTTGCGCGGATACAATAATATAAATCCAATTTTTTAAGAAAGGGAACTAAAACTATTTATGTAATATTACACCCAAAAGATATGTTCTAGGAAATGCAAATTAAATTGCCATTCTCAATTCTACATATTAATAATTAAAAACTTTTCTAATATTACGCCAAATAAATGAACGATTCTTAAATTAATGTACTTTTTAATACAACCACAAAAAAAGGTTGTTACAACTTTCTTTAGAATTCAAAGCAAGGTTTTATTATTTAAGTAAATATTTAACTACTTATCATAAATAGTTAATATTATGTTGTTGTAATTTCCATATATTTAGTAATAAGCGAGTTTAGCACAAACAATTTTATTCGCTCTTTCAAATATGAAGTAGCTGTATAACACAATATTTATTACTCGGTAACGCGAGGTTTTAATTTTAGTAAATTACTATTAAAAAACTTTATTTTGCCACCATTTCAAAATCGTTTATCAACAGTCCCAATTCAGGACTGCCTTTTCCCTTCTAAGCAATCTCTACATATCCAAAGCCTTCCTCAAACCCGCTTCCATAACCAACTTCACGTCCATCTTGGAAAGCTTTACATTTCCCTTATTGTATCTGTACGTTCTAATTTGTTAAAAATCAATGAATAATTTTCTTAATACAACATGAAACTTTAATTTGGTCATTTATGAGATTTACACCCCCCATTACATATGAGCTACCCTTTTTTATCCATCGAATCAATTTTTAACGTAATTTTTTAGTAAAATTGTAAAAGCCCACAAGTAATACTTTTTTACCAGATTCTCATAAAAATAAAATAGAACGCAAAAGTTGGATGTAAAACTAATATGTAATTTTTACTGTGAGATCTATTCATGTATTTGAATAATGTTCAATAATTTATTGCACATTACACTTTTGAGCCAAAAGACGTAAATGTTAAATTAATTTGAAACGTTACAATCGATACTCTACAATTTCCGTTTTATTTATGCAATACACATAAAAACAAGCTCCCACAAGCAAATTATTCAGGAGCCACAACCAACGGTGTTAAGTGGTGAGTGGATAGCCTCCACCCACCATCACTGGTAAACTTGTGAATCGTCTAAATACAAAAGTTTTTGAGTTATAAGCGAAAAAGTGATATGGGCATATTAACTGTTTATTTAAAAACATTACTAACAAAAATTCAATGAAACTCTCGATGAGGGACCTCTTACTTCATTCCAAAAAAACGCTTTTTATCAGTCAAACCCGCCTATACATGTGCTAACCGAAAAAGCCTACTTCACCTTTGGTATTATCTTTAAACAGAATAATGCTCACTTTACAAATGGAGCACCTATATCTTTCCTATTTTCCATGTGTACTTTTTAGTCAGCTGCATCGCCATAAAACAAACGTCACTTCTGTTTGCTGGCTGAATACTGAATATTTTTACTGTTCATATCAACGCTTAGACAATTTTTACTAGTGTGTACTTTACATACGTTTATAACTAAGGAGTAAACTTGGGACCTAGACTCTCTCAAGAATGGAACATCTGCTTTAAGAAATAATACAGTTCGGCCTTGGTATGGTAATATATTATTTCAACCATACTAAACATGTGACTAAGTAGTTCACATAGCTTTGCCCTACATACGTATTCCAAACTTCGGCCCATATTTGAGAATGGTTAATGTAACGATTTTCTAAGAACGTAATTTATGTTCTATGGTTTTCATAATAACGTTAAATACAGTTTGACGCAAAAGATACGGTATGTTTGCAAAAGAAGAGTTTTTCGGCCTTTGACAGTTTTAGCGATCTTGTAATTGTGTTGGTTAAAACCGGCAAAAATGACCTTATTTAAACTATACTATGCTGCTGAATGTGTAAATTGATCCGAAAATAACCCAATTACAATTTCTTCTTAATGTCACAAAATCTTTATAAAAAAACGGTTTGGTGCTGTGAGAAGAAACAATGAAATTTCTCTAAAATTAATTTTTTTTTTTTTTTTGATGGGAAGACTATATTTGTCAAAATGAACCCATTAATTATCGCAAGATATCAACTCAAGTATGGCTGGAGCAAAGCTTTATTGCTTTGCCATTCATTACATTACTGGGCATAACTTTGACGCGAGTCTAAATTTTTACAGTGGTAGTGATGCTGAATAAGCCAGATTTAATTCCATTTCTCCAATTTTGTGTATAATCAAGACCTGGTTTGTTTTAAAAGTCGTACTAAAGATAGATAAGCGATTTCGGCCCATTTAATTAAAAAAAAAGATTTATTTGACTTAATCATCTGCATTCCAAAATATTTTTATACTGTTCAAAATAGTTTTTCGAATTATAGATTGTCTGGCTTTTATGGGACTAGTTCATGACCAATTAAAGGTTTTGGATGGTGAGTTCCATTTTAATTTTCCTATTATTACAATGTGTCAACAATCCTGATCAAGGCTACTACAGTCTAATTTTTCCTTCATTATGTGCCTTGTGTGGGTTCATTATGCTTTTAGTTGGCGTGGGCGGACGCATACATCTTTGGTAGATGCGTTATGCGAAACATTCTGACGTCTATTATTAGTATGTTGACGTCAATACGAATTGCGTTATTGCGAAGGAACCATGGGGACATTTAAACTGTCCGTGTGCTTCGGTTTCTTCTTCTATTTTATTTAGGTTTGGAAGTATTCATAGGCGATTATACGTTTATACATTTTTTATGCTGTGATTTTTGTTTTTGGCAAAAGTGAGCTGCATCCACCTATTATATGATATGATCTAACTGTTTCCCATTTTGTGTTTATTACAATTTTGTCGACAGTTGACAGTTTATAAACAGGTTACGTTTTGCCTCCATGAAATTGTTATGCCGTGTAGGGGAATGTTTTTCAGTTCACATGTTCTTGTTTGAGTAAATGGAATTCCCTTGATTTTGTAGCATTTATTTGAGGCGCCATTTGTCTACACAAAGTTGCTTTGTAGGTTATTTTTAGCCACTTCTGGTTCCAGGTACTTCGAAAAAAACATGGTATCGTGTAGCGCTTTAAAATAAATCCTTACTTTGTGACAAATTGTTATTTATGTGGCCGCCCGGTATTTTTATAATCTCAAAAAAATTAATTTAGTGAATAAATTCTTACACAATAATCTAGACACAGTTTTATTAATTAAAAAAAATGCAAGATGCAGTGATTTTACTTTAAATGATTTTCGTTATAATTACATAAATTCACAATTTTAATATATAAACATTTCCCTTTTCACACAAAAATATTTCAGGTTCAAAAGTCGAGTTTTCTTATCAAAGATGCCAAACGCGATATCTTTTGGACCATTCAAAGCTTGAATAAAATGACATTAATACGAGTTTTGTGAGTGTGTGCACGAAGCAAGGTGTGTGTCCAGATCTATTCAAGTAAGTTTGTTGATGAAGCAAATTAATTCGAATTACTACTGTTGATGAATTACCGTTCGCTATTCCGCTATCTTTTTTTTACATAAGATGCAAATAGTAAATCTTATATTAGTAGATATTTCACGTACGGGAAATATATTTAACTAACGTTGTATTTGCATGTGTGCAATTATCCGATAAGATCAGGAGTTTTATTATTTATTTGAGTGATTCAAGGTTTCCGTCACCGATTGCACTTTAATTTTTGAAATTTAGTGTAAGCATTTACACAGACGCGATTTCTATTCTGCAGCTCAGCTGGTTAAGTTTTGTTAACAGGATTTTTCTTTCATGTTGGTCTTAAAAGAATAAATTGCTCGATGAGTCTTGTTTTATATAGCCGCCTTTATTAGTGCCTAACAAACACATTGTTTTTTTTTTATTTTGGAATTTAGTTGTAGTTTTCCGTCACAATCGATACCCGGGTGATACAAATATTGCAACCACTACAGTTATTAATTTTATATCGACTAACATAATTTTTTTATTAGCAGCAAGTAGCCGATTATTAACTACCAATATTTTTTCTGATTTTGTTTTATAATTTTGGATCTTATACGATCTGTTATTTAAGCTGTCAGATCATAACATTTATTTTAGTTATACCATTAGGGCGTCTCAAACAGATTACAACGGTTAATTAGTTTATTATTTTATAGCCTGTTTAGACAAACGAAATTTTTAGCTCATATTCTTTGTATGAATTTAGTTTTGGTTTTCCGTCGCCGTTGGCAATTATACATATTTTCCTTGATTCTGTTAATTATTTTAATCACTGGAGTTGTTAATTTTGTTTTACCACTACCATTTTTTTTTCAGTGATAGCTGACCGTGTATGAAAAAGTATTAGTTTATTTCTTTACCGTCTTGATTGCGTTTTGGTTCTTGTTTGTTATTTTCTTTCAGGAATTTAGGTTTTTTTCTCCGCCACCGTTGGCGAAAAATTGTTTTATTAACTGACATCGCCAAACCCTATAGTGCGTTTTGTTTTTTTTTCAGCTGCCCGAATGAATTAGAGGATGAATCCTCGCACCGTAATCACCAATTTTTATTGTATTATTTTTGTTCGAGAAATATTAATTTAATTTGTCCCACTTACACGCGATAACAAAATTAATTTCTTCACTGAGACCGAGAGTTTGGTTTATATTTTTTTTGTTTGACGAATCGTTCTGTTGTTTAATTTCCAACGTATAAAATTAATTCTTCTGATTATTTATCCGACATTTGCTTCTGACCTCCGTATCAAGAGTGTTAATTTTTTTTGGTAACTGAATTTGTTTTGGGGTCATACTACCGAGACCGCGCATTTCTGACTCAACAACGACACAAGTCTTAAAAAGCGGCATCGATTTAAATCTTCGGAAACCCTGGTAGACCGACATCTTCACTGACGCTACTTGGACCGCTTTTACCCCTTTAATTTTCCGCGAAGAGGAATCTAGGCCTCTATATCACCATTTACCTAGATTGGCGCTCGAGTAACCCGATTATACCGCAATAGTTCAACCGCAGTTCACCGCCCGACCCTCTCAGACAATTTTGATAACAACTGACCGTCCACCGAAGGTAAAAGCGTTATAATAGTCCCCTCTCTGGGCTATTTCCACTTGTGGCTGTTAATAATAATGTAGTTTATTGTCGAGGATCAAATGAACTTGATATAGACATTGTCAAACATAAAAAATAACATGTAACATATAAGGTGTAAATAAAATATGTCACAAAAAAATGATAATACTACACACTAATGCACAGAGAAATAAAAACAAAAAATATAATCACAAGAACTGTTACTAGGTGGTGTCGGTATACCTAAAGATTCATCTAAATTATAAAATGATTTTTCAATTAATAAACATCTTAATGCGTGTTTAAAACAATTTTTATTTTGCATGGTTTTCATACTATCAGGCAAACAGTTGAAAATTTTAAGTCCCATTACATTAGGCGCCCTAAGAGTGGAATTGCATTTAGCAAAAGGAACGTAATACTTATGTTTATTTCTAGTGTTGAAGCTATGAATATCTATACCGCAGGTGTACTCTTTCTTACGCTTAAAAACATACAAGCACATCTCAATATATATATATATATATATATATATATATATATATATATATATATATATATATATATATATATATAAGGAGACTAATGTCAATATGTGAAAATGTCTGAAAATATTTCGACTAATACTACGAATGTTAGCCATTTTTCTTATAATCCGTTTTTGAGCTACTAAAACTGATTTGACATGAGGGGGATTGCCCCACAGATATATGCAGTAACGTAACCGACTATCAATTTGTGCGTGGTAAATAGAGATTAGTTGTTTAGAATCCAAGATCGTTTGAAGGTGCATAAAAGCGTATGATAAAGTACTTAATTTAGAGGCCAACCTGTCGCAATGTAGATGGAATGTTAGAGTACTGTCAAGATGAATACCCAAAAATTTAGGACATGAAGAGTTACTCGATACGACACTGCCATTAACAAAGATATTTAAGCGACTGATTTTCTTTTGAGGATTGTGAAACTGTGTAGCAGAGTCTTTTCCGTATTGAAGTGTAGTCCAATATCATTTAAATACTTGGCAACATTTGTTAGTGACATAGTACACTTCGTTCCAAGTATATCATTTATGTAGATGCTGAATTGGAGAGCTACCAGATATCTGCCATACGGCAATTCGGGTTCCATTCGTTCTTGTGCGACAATGTTATATACTTGAGCGTGAACTTTCTACATTTAAGCACGTTATACCATCAAACCACACAGGCGTAGTGTATGCTTATAAAATAAGAGTATGGTTCGCCGAACTCGCCGAAGACGGGTGTGTCCGATGTAAGACATAAAGTAGCTAAAGGAAAGATTTTAGGTAAATTTATATGACCAAAGTATTGTCAGTTCTTGCATGACAACAGAAAACAGGATAAATTGCTACTCGTTAGATAAATAACTCTCAATCTGTAATTTGAAAAATTCACTTTAAATTTATAAATTACGTTAAAATATAAATCATCAAATTTAATGAGTTTAATTAGTATCAAAATATTTAATACCCAATGTTTAAGTAAATTTTGGAAACGTAAAATCTTAATGATAAAAATGGAGTGATTGCTTCCTGTGTATTTGTGTCAATAATGCCCAGAACTCCGTCGTATATGTGCTATATGTGCTAAATGTTATCAAAATAAGCACTAATCTAACTGTCAGTAGCGTGATAAAGTTATACGTCAACTTACCTTTAAAACATTATTCTAATTGTGTAGATAATCCTTAAACAGTTTCTGACAATTTTGAAATTCAGATTTTGTAATAAAATACCTTTGGTTATTAAATTTAACTAAATTGTCATAAAAGCCCAGCTTGGTTATGCAACTCAGTGGCATTACAAAAATGTACTATTTCAATTCTGAAAACAACATTAATTGCAAGTGTTGAAAAATTAAGATTTTAACACTTTCGTAATCCCTCAAAAATAATTTTTCTGAGCTAATCATATATACATATATATATATATATATATATATATATATATATATATATATATATATCGATCGTACAAAATATATAACAATAATATAAATGAATGTTTAAAGCCGAATGTAATTGATATAAACGTAAAAGGAAAATTAGTCGAGTTAAACGTTTAACCACAACTGTGATCAGACAATTTACGAAACTAATTATTACGTAATTTCCGAGATTAACTAACGTGTTGAGTTGCGCAACATTGACTATGCGGCGATCGGCGCTTTGTCCATACGAAAAATTGTAGTCCTGCGCGCACTGTACTGCGGCGCTACAAACCGTTCGTTACTTTCCTTTTACCTTTTTGCTCACTTGCTTTAGATACACTGATTTTTATCATTTTTCGTTTCCCATGATCACGTTTTACTAATAAAACCTCATCACCAGTCTAGACTAATAATAAACTTTAATTCTTAAAAAGTACACGTGTTTATAATTCGTTACGTTATAGGGAGGTTCAGACCCATCCCCTCTACTGGTGCTATATTTTATTCGATTTGACTTATGACTACTTCTTCAAAAATAAATGAAAAGTGCTTCTTAGATTTAAAGCAACTTTTCCATACTTCCATACTATCAAAGGCTATGTCCATAATTATACATCCCTTGCAGGTTCTGTAGTAAATAAGTTTATAACTGCAGCACTCAAATGTGTGACGGCCTATATTGTTAAATGATCAAAGGGCGCTAGCGTCGCATAAGGCTTATAAAATAAGTAAAGTGGCGACTATATAAAGTAGAGCTGATAGAGGTTGTGATAAGACGTCTAATCGCTGAAATTTGACTTAAAGTACATTCTACATACTCTGAATCTAGATAATTAGATTGGTATGAGTTGTTAATCTTGTGAGATCGTGGACTGAAATATGTTCGCTTTCTTGGTACATGAAATGCTGAACAATAAAAACCTCGTATAATTCACTTTGATTATAAACGAGTGCGTTAAGTACTTTTTGAAAACATATAAGCTCAAAATATTAGCAATCCTATGGGAAATATGTTTTCACTAAATATGAGCGAATGCTTATGACTACCAACAATAAACCAAAATTGATAAATAAATAGCACCACTTTTATTTTGGCCCAAAATAATAAATACATAGATGTCGAATAGGTGGGGAAAACACCAAAGCTCAATAAAGGTTAAAGATAAGAAAACAGCTTAAAGAATTTTTGAAACATACGTTACTACAAAAATAATGAATGCACCCGGTATACTTGTGTCTAGAAGTATATATTTTTGAATTCACACTTGCTTAATATCAGTATAATAAAAAAATCATGAATATCCCATGAACGTGAATAATGTAATTTTTTTATTCGAAATGCTTTCTGGCCAATAATAAAAAACATGTATAATTGATTATGATTATTGAATTCGGCAAACTTGTAAAGCGGTAGCGTTATGGTTGTTACTTGCATATATAAACCAATCAAAATTTTTATAACCAAAAGCTTGTCAATGCACAGTCTCCCAAATTATTATTAGTATTATTTAAAACATAGTTTAAATTAATTGCGATAAGGTATGAGTGCAGCCCTCTATAAACATAATTATTACCAATACTGTATGATTGCTCTTTATTAATTACCCTTTCTGAAATTTTAATCTGGTATAGGTTCTAGGCATAAATACACACAATAGCTATAAAATTGGATGTATATTGGAAAATAAATAAATAATGTTTCTGTACTCTCGCACATTAATCAATACAGTTTCTTAAAGCAAATACTTAGATGAATGTCCCTAGTTAAACTAAAACTATGACATGTACAATAAAAAAACCGGTTGTATGAATTAAAGTTCAACCCCCAAGAATATTATATACACATCAATTGGACAATCAAAAGGGTTCATCGCATATTTCAAATAATCAATTGCATTTTTCTTATATCTCGATTCTTACATTAATCTTTGTGATGGGATTATTCCTTTTAATGAAGATAGCTGATGATATCCTTTATAAGGCACCAATTCACCACTGACAGAAATACAGGTAAGGGGAAACGATTGCACTATATAAAGTTTCAATGGTGCCACCGCGAAAAGGGCGATCGAACGCGTAATTCACAAATGCCTGACAAACGAGCCACTGTAATTTATTGCAGAATTGCCTCTATTTTTCTCATTCTCGTTTTTCTTTCGATACTTTTGCTTTTAGTATCGCTTGCAAATCTGTTTGTGACTACATTTCACAAAAAAAGCTTTTGCTAACAGTCTAGGCTTATTATTTAATGTGTAATTTTCAATATTTACATGTGTGTTGATCTTGACACTTAAAATACACAACGGGGTTAAGATTTGCTTCATTATTAGGTTAACTCTATATATAAATTCCTTTCTCTACGATAACGATGCGGTTAATAGACGGACTCTCCAGTGCCGTTACCTTACTAACCAACTGCTGTCATCGTACTGAATCAAAATAATCTGACCATACAGCAACATAATTCTTCGAAAAATTACGCGGTTACCGGTCAACATTTTACTGCAATTACTAACCCGGCATCTGACATATGAAAATATTTAGCATCTTCCGACATGTGGGGTACCACATACCCCATTAATTTCTTTAATAAAAATTCTGGCACTGGAATTTCTGATCTACTTTTCGTTTCATTATGAACTCGGTTTGTCTCCATTATCAAAACAGAGTTTTTATGCAGAAACCATTATATGAAGGAAACAGTCATCATTTCCACATCGTTTACCCAAAGAAAAACAAACATCTTACAGAAAACCTTCCATTTGGCAATTTTACAGTTGGTAATGAACAAAGTAATCTCAAAAGAGTAAAAAAAAGAGTTATTCGTGTGTAAAGTGAGCGCAGTTTTTCAGTACATGAACAAGTGTTCTAAGCATAACATTTTTGCACAAGCTTCACATACATATTTAGTCTTGCGATCACAACTACAGGGACTGCATCTTCGCTACTAACCTTGTGTTTCTTCGCGGTAGATTCTTCGGGTTCTCTTCTGATCTTATGCAAAGTCATTCTGATTTCGCGAAGTACTATTTTGTGAGAAAATCGTTGCTTTTCAGAATTAATCCTTCATTATTTTCACGGTGGATTATTTGGGAATTGATACCTGTGGTATTTATCATCGAAAAAAACATCGATATTTTGAGATATGTTGTATGTTGCGAAGAATGCATCAACTGTATCCACTTCTCTTTTGTTATATTGTAAAATGAAATTATCTTAGGAGTGTGTCTCGGGAATCATCTAGTGTCATTATGGTGAAAGGTTGGCAAAAACAGAACAGCCTCAGCTTCGTTTGCACAATAGTAGTAGGACTGTTACTCACAGCATACGGACCATTAGGTTGCTTACCCACAAGACCTCCACGTTTGTCAAATAATGAGCCCGAGCATCTACCAAGACATGAACCTTAATACCGTGCTTAGCCGACTTATTCCGGATGTATTGTCTAAATGAACATCTGTCTCTAAAAGCTTCTAATTTTTGTCAACGGTCAAATATTGAGCAGGTACGTTTTTGCAATTCTCACTGAATTTTGCGTTATGTCTATAATGGGCGCCAGCTTTTAACTTCAGTTGTGGTTGTACGCGATTTTCTTTGTTGTCAAATCGCAAATATGTGAGCAAAAATTCGAACCGTCTTTATACCATAGCTACTCAGAATATTTCAAGACCGTCTCCGTTAGTATTCCAAAAATCCTTCAATAAACGATGGTTGTCTTTAAATACATTTGCAAAATACAATAGTCAAAATACAGCCCTTAATTCTATATTATTTGTAAGTTGATAAGAAGGAGACAGTCCCATTCACGTGTCTTTTCCTCAATTCGCTGGTTCAACCACCGCACAATATCACCTATCATTTCTTCATTAATAAAGCTCAGAAAACACTCAGATCTCGAGGAAGTTGAATGGCGATATTCTCACTTCACGTTCTCATATTTTTGTAATAGTTTCTTCTCCATTTAGTTCCATTCTTACCTAAAAAGTACTTGTCTTGATCTTGCGTTGTTTCAAACATACTTTTGTTGATATTATTGTAATCCATGTTTTCCGTAGCACCTGGAACTTCCGTAGAGTTCATCTTCAAAATCACTTACCTGTTTGTTCAACATCTGGATGGTCACTGATTATGCTTATATTATCTGTCCCACTTTCATAATGTGATTCAATTACTTCTTCATCTTCGTTTTCCGTCCCCATTCATTGAACCTAAAAGCGACATATTCTACTTTCATAGTCGCCCATGATTAAGCTAACGATTTCAAGGGCTAGAGAACATATATCGGACAGGTGATAAAGAAACATACTCCAAAATCACAAGTAAACTTTGGTAGATATCAGTGTACGCAGTATACGTAACACGACCAGACACGTGGGGTGAACTAAACTACTCGCTAACAACAACTAAGACGAACTGTCATCAAAATGGTTTCGTACGATGAAATAATCGACTATTTCCGAAAGGTAACAAAACTGACATTTATGCAGCTGCGCTATTGTTGAAACAATGCTGGATGTCGCGTTAAAAGCAAAAACTCTTTAGATTTTTTCCACTACTACCCACTTTTGTAGCCTCGGAGAACGTCATTCTACACTAATGACGTTCCGGTAAAATTCAAATTTCACACAACTATATAGCATCGTCGACGTACTACATACGAAGTGACGGCACGGCACTCAGAGCACTAAACGAGCAAGGTGGATTGTCTCTACCATGATTTTACTCTGATAAAATACTTAATTTAAGCTATAGCTCCAGTCATATTTGCGAAACTATAAAAAACATCCCATTTATAATTTTTAAATGTGTAATTCGCTGTAAAACTATGTAAACGCCAATGTACAGTTGCTGACAGAAGAAATGATCGTTGAATAGGTTCTGTGAAAGAAAAGGGGCTTTATACTGATACCTATGATACAAACTGAGAGATTTTTTTTATACTACACAGTATTCCCAGCACGCCCATTAACGATCTGTACATTCATAAGTGTGTCTTGGTTAATATTAATACTCTTTTATTTAACAAGGCATAATACTGATATAAATTAATAGACACTAATAGATATTTTTTAATTGGGTTGTAAGGGGATGATCACTTTGGAAAACAACAAATGTGACCCGATTTAGTTCAAAAATTCTGGGCCTCAATTTGTGAAATTCTACTGTTGTTTGCATAGGTCTCCCAATGGTAACAACTGCCAATATCTTTTTGATTACCTTAGTTTGAGAATTCCATCTTGCGATATTTCAATTTTGGGAGATTTTTATACCTACAACTACAATTGGCTTCAATTTTCATCTACTACTAATCCCGCAGGTCATAGTGTAGAAGCATTCGCTGCAACTTGTGGTCTCACACAAATCATATACGAACCAACCAGAATCCCTGACAACCCTAACCATAATGCACATCATAGATTAAACACTTTTGAATGTCGGGACGATGCAGTTCTTGTAATACTCTTATTTTGTACGGATAGAAATGTAATTTTCCCTTGACAATTGTGACATGTTCCATATGACAAGCCAGTTTGTTGCGACAATTGTCGCTGTCACCCTCTGTTCAAGATCTTCTGCAACCTCCTCATTAGCAACTGTGGGGCAACTAGGTGATTTTCCAAAAGTAACTATTCCTCTATTATTAATCCACTCAATCACATGATAAACATGGCGGCGCTTCTCGAAATTCTACTGTACGAGTTGAATATACTCAACCTCCATTTTCGTCTTTATTTCCATTACGGAGATAGGATTGCAAAAGAAATTTATTCTCTTCTAGAGAAAAAGGCATATCGGATAACATAATACTCTGAAATTATAAAACATTTGTTGTTTAAAATGTAATTTACCTACGTTGTAATTGTTTGATAAAGATTGGTAATCTTGAAAAAGGCGGTTCTGTAGAAAGCGAAAAAATAGGAAATAATCGTGGTAAAAAACAATGAGCAGACGAAAGAGAGGAATTATTAACCCTTTGTTTCCTAGTGGTCGCACGGCGAGAATGCTTAAAATTAAATTTGTATTGGAACGTCTAGTGGTTTTACAGAGGGGACACGATATGTGAGGTAAGCGTGGCGGTCGTCTCTACCACAAATATTACATTTTTGGTGGTTATATTTTCATTACTGTTATTGTCTGTATGTGCAGGTGGTACGTGAGTAATAAACAATGTTAGTTGTTTTGTGTAGGAAAACAATGTTTTGAAAATATGGCTGGTCAGTTTTGATCTTGTTCATTGGTGAAATCGTGTGGCTATGGTTTTCTATTATAAGCAATTAGTTGGCTAAGAAATAAATGCCCATTTTGATGTAAAATGTACTAGGAACACTAAGAACTTATGCTATTCTTTTGCAGGCAGTAGTCGCGATTATTTTTGCCGTTTGTAAAATTTAAATGCGAATGACCTTTTCACTGAGATACAAGAAATTCCTACCGACAACGAGAATGGGCTAGTTGCCGTCAGTGAAGATGAAATTGAAAACAAAATCATCATAATAGGCTAGATGAATCTGATTTCTTTGACTAAGACTCTGCACCAATAAAATTTGGCAATACTATTGTACTAAACGATAACGACGTGGAGGCTTAGGATAGTGAAGACGAGCTTCCACTGTCTGTAATTCGGGCAAGAGAATTGGTCGAAACAACTATTTGAAGTAAGTTTTCGTCAAACTGTCTTCAAAATATCAAAATATTTGACGAACAATGCGGACCAAACCTTGAGTCTGACATTGAAATACCTACCAATATCTTTCTCCACATCTTTCATTGAGTCTTCTAGAGCATTTCGTTTTCCAGAAAAAACCTTTATTCTCTTCAAAAATCTGGCGGCATTTTGAATGCATTTGCAGCTAAAAATGTGAAAGTAGTAAAACCATGCATCGTCATAAATCGGATAATGGGTGTGAAAAGAATGGCCAGTTATCGTGACTATTGGTCTTCTCGCGACGAATTGATAGATTATTTTATGGCTTCAGTAATGCCCAGAGTCAGATTTCCGTGGTTAATGAATCTAGTCCATGTGAATGACAATTTGCTACAACCAGGGAGAGACTAGCCGAATTTTGATAAACTGTACAGGATGGTTTTTTTTCGTTAATATTATAGGGTTTAGGCTAAACGGTAAGAGATACAAAAGAAACTAAGATACGTGTCCCGTTCTCTTTTTTAGTGTTTAGTTTAATGGCGCAATCGGATCTACGCTAACTAAATTGGTTTCGAAGATACATAGTGATTCTCAAAATATGCCGGTTTTTATTATCTCTTATGACTCGGTTATTTATGGAGATAAAAAAAAGCTTTGGATACGAAAGTTTTATGACTTTTACGTTGAATCCAGTGGCGTTCTTAAAAAAAATATAGATGTTTGATTTTTTGAGATATTATCAAAAGTAGCATTTTCTTAAATGGGACACCCTGTATCTGATAATCTCAAGAAATTGCATTTTTTTCTTGAGATTGCAACAATATATAACACTTAATATTTTGCATTGTCTTAAATAGCTAACATACTAAAAAAAATTTTTTTTAGTATGTTAGCTATTTAGGACAATGCAAAATATTAAGTGTTATATATTTTTGCAATCTTAAGAAAAAATGCAATTTCTTGGCCATTAATTGAATGTTTTAAGCAATTGTTTTTGTTTGTTTACATGTCATAAAATTCAGTAACAATTATGTATTGGTATTCTTATTTCGTTTCCGATTATATTTTTTAAACAAGTTGGTTAAAATGAATAATATTCAAAATTATGAAAAATTAAATATGCTTGAGTGCTACATTGAGAGTAATAAAAATAAAGACGCAGCTCTAGACTTATATTTTGAGCGTTGTCCGGAACGACGACAGCCAGAACAACAAATATTTGAAAGATTATATCACAATTTAAGTGAGTATGGATCATTTGGAAAACCAAGAAGTAAGATTTACAATAAGGAAAATAGAACAAGAGATGAAATAAATACATTAGCTTGTGTTGCTGCTGATCCGACGATATCTAGCCGTAACATTGAGAAAGATATTGGCACACGTAAATCTAAAGTTTTAAAAACGTTAAGAAAGCATAAGTATAAACCATATAAAATAAGAAAGGTTCATAACTCACATCCTGGAGATGAAGAGCGGCATTTAAGATTTTGTCATTGGTATTCGCAGCAGATTAATCGGAATCCTAATTTTGTTCAAAATATAATATGGACAGACGAGGATTTTATATCTAGCGAAGGAATTTTTAATCGACATAATAATCGATATTGGTCAAACATAAATCCTCATCAGACGGTCGCCAGGATACAACAAGGACGGTTTGGGTTCCATGTATGGGTGGCGCTATATCAAAACAGAGTCCTTAACTACAGAATTTTTAATGAAAATTTGAATGCTCAGGGATACATCCAAATTTTGAAGAATGTGTAATAATGGAGTTGGATAACATGCCATTAGCTGCAAGAAATAATGTTTATTTACAACAAGACGGTGCTCCAGCACATAATAGCCACATGGTAAGGGACTTACTAAATGTCAATTTTGGCAAAAATTGGCTTGGTACATATGGATCAAACAGATGGCCTCCGCGTTCCCCCGACCTGACGTCACTCGACTTTTATTTTTGGGGATCTATCAAAAATGAAGTCTATAAAACCCGAAGTAATATTGTAGAAGAACTCAGAGCAAATTTTATTAATTGCATTGGAAGAGTGCCAAATTATCAAATCTATAACGCCACTCGTTCAGTTACAAGCAGAGCCCAAAAATGCATCGAGCAGAATGGAAGACAATTTGAGCACCTATTGTGATTAACCACCTATGCTAATTGTTATATATAAGTATTTGAAATAATTACTGTTGAGTTGTTATAAAGCTTTTCTTGTTTTTTGTAGTTGTTGTTTTAGTTTATTAATGTTTTATTATTGTTATTATCTGCAATTTTATTATGCCTATTATAAAATAAAGAACTGATTAAATCCATGGCCAACTAAAAAAAAATTTTTTTTTAGTATTTTAGCTATTTAGGACAATGCAAAATATTGTGTTATGTATTGTTGCAATCTTAAGAAAAAATGCAATTTTTGAGATTATCAGATACAGGGTGTTCCATTTAAGAAAATGCTACTTTTGGTAATATCTCAAAAAATAAAACATCTATATTTTTTTTAAGAACGTCACTGGATTCATCGTAAAAAGTCATAAAACTTTCGTATCCAAAGCTTTTTTTTATCTCCATAAATAACCGAGTCATAAGAGATAATAAAAACCGGCAGATTTTGAGAATCACTCTGTACCTTTGAAACCAATTTAGTTAGCGTAGATCCGATTGCGCCATTAAACTAAACACTAAAAAAGAGAACGGGACACGTATCTCAGTTTTTTGTATCTCTTACCGTTTAGCCTTATACCCTATAATATTAATGAAAAAAAAAAAAACACAGCTGTGCCCGTTTTCAGAAAAACTTTCTTAAACTTTTCTAAGATCCTTGGATCCCAGCCAAAACCAAGCAATACTTGATTCAATTATTCGCTTCAAGGGTCGCAGCTTTTTGAAACAATATATGGATTACAAGCCCATAAAGAGAAGATATGAAGTCTGGATTAGAGCAGACTAATCTGGACACGCATGTGCATTTAAAATTTATACAGGCAAAATAGGCGATGTAACGGAAAAAAGTTTAGGAGGTAGGATAGTACAAAATCTAACAAGAACGTTAGTCGGATAGGGTAATCGTGTGTATTATGATAACTATTTTAATTCTGTCCAACTACTAAAGAAACTACAATCTGAAATAATATATGGACGTGACACCGTAAGGAAGGAAAGAAACGATTTTCCAACTGATTTGGCGAATTATAAACGCCTAAAAAGAGGAGAGTCGATTGTCATGTGAGCACTGATGGTTTAGTCTGTCTAAAACGAATGGATAATAGAGCCGTTATTTTTTTGATCCATCTAAAGCAGAAACAATTAAACGAAAAGGAAAGGATGGAACTTCGAAAGAATTGTAAAGAGATACAACGAAGTGTTTTATTGAAGTATCTTTGGTCAATGCTTTCATTTTATTCAGGGAAAGAAGTAAGTCTGAAGCTCTAATAAGTCTAAAATTTTTCTGACTTTCTGTTATACTGCATTTGATTGGTGCTGAGCACACGATTGCAAAAAAAGGTCGACCCTCAACATCTACGCCTAAGCACTTCAAAAGCACTATTCCTTATGAAATAAGGTGTGATTATTGCGCACATATTCCAGTCCACGGGAATCCAAAAAAATATGTCTTTTGTAGCACCAAGGCTGATTCACATAAATCAAGATGGAGCTGTAACAAGTATTGATTCTGGATAATGTCTTTCAGAGATGAAATCTGTTTTTTTTTACAATTTCATAAGAAATGGTATATGATTTCATAAATGTTCCTTGCGTCCTAGTGGTTCCGCTGTGAAGACACTCTCCTAAACTTAAATCAAAAAACCAAACAATTATAAAAATGTACTTAATATGCCACAAGGGCACTAGAATAATACAAATCTCATATATTTTTAAGTCAAAAATTAGTCCTGCCTCAAAGGGTTAAAGGTTGTGTTTATTGTTTACCAAAGGTGTACTATGAAATGCGGTGCGGCATGTTACTAATGTCATGTTTATAAGGCCGGCTGTGTCGGGTATTTTTGATCGCGCCGCATAAGTCGGTAACAAATAAATTAACTAAAATTATTTATTATCTAAAAACAAAAATTTATATATTTCACAATATAGTTGTAATTTAGATCAATTTCGCTCAAATTTGAAGTCACAATGTGGTATACTTTAACTAATAGAGAATAAACACCTACTTTTCCGTGGCAGCAGCCTTTTCTATTGATACACGTCATTTAGATAAAAATGAGATTTATCATATAATTGACAAAGCGAATTCATTTTCTAGTGATGCTCTAAGCTCAACCAATTGTTGTACAGTGTCTATTTAGATGAAAATCTGGCTGAACCAAAAATACGCTTTTCACGTTTCCAACCAGAGTGGCTCGAGCTGAGCAGAAAGGCTCGTCTAAACATTCTGCATTTGCTTGGTTAAGTGCCATTTCTGGCCTAACCATTTCCATTCTCTTTACTACTTTACATCGTGCACGCATTGATTGAACCCAACGTATGATTCTACTTTAATTTGTACAGCTATTGAATCCGCAACAGAACTCACACTGAACTACTGAGACCGGCTTTTCAACTGCAAAACAAATGCTTATAACAGGTGTCGCTTTGCACACTTGATTTTGTCAAAAGCTAATTAAATAGAAACTTTTTTCAAAAATTCGCAGTTGAGTTTATTTAAAAAACGTCAATCTCACAGCTTCACTATACGTTTTCTCAATATTTGAATTTAGAGCTTCGATATTTGGAAATATACGAAATGGCTTTTAAACTTGCTGGTTCCTTAACAGGGGTCATGCTAAATTTAGTGTTTTTTATCATTTCAGTTTCTGTTTTATTCTTTACATTTTTTCGCTTTGATTATTTTCTCAATATAATTCTATTTTAAAAATACCATATCTCTTTGAAATTTAAGTTATTACGTTGATGTATTTGAAATTTATATTAACTGTAAAACTATCGTACACAAAACAAACGTTTTGGCAAACTTTGTAGTTTCCTTAATCTCTCGTTTTGCTTAATTTAAACTGAAACCGCAAATATAATCGAATAAATTTGTCAAATAAACATTGAGTTCTTCTAATTAATGTTAATTGATTCTTTTCATGGGTATGTACTTTGTTACACAATTACAAATAAAACTGACAAACAAAAAACTCACTATTTTGTATAATAATCATGCATAATATTTTAAGTTAGTGTAACGGTTTAATTAAAAAGCAATTAAGAATAATGCTCTAATTGTTTATAATTTCTTATTATATAAGATCTGCTCCAAGAAATTATTAAACTATTTTGAATTTGAAATATCCAATGAAAATTATACTTTAAATACAATGTGAACCAGGTGTTTATCACAAGGCCGTTGATTATAAAAAATTTATGAAACGTATTATTATTGAAGAGAAAGTTGAGAATTTCATTTCATTGTGTGTAGAAATTTCCTAAGAAATCACTATAATTAACTAAAATCAAATTTGATCATCCTTCCTAAGTAAGTAATATTGTTATACATTTTTCTTAAACACAATTTTAATATAATTCTTATATTCTAGGATTATCATAATAAACATGTGCACAAACTTAAGCCGCTTTTGTAAAAATTAATAATTTTTTTAATTTATTCAAACCGAACTATTTTAATTGGTAAGATGTTATAATTTGCCAAAAATTGATGTCTGATATGCCTACTTTTATGGTTTTTTTTTAACTTTATATGTATATGAATATTTTTTATAAGTCAGAATAATCAAAGATAAGGCCTCTTGGAAAATTATGGACCACGTTGGTCAGGATTAATTAAGGATCCAATCCAAAGAAAGATTATGAACCTTTAATGAAATAATTTTGTAAGGAAAATTACGGTTATTATAGTGAATGGAAGTCAAATAAGTTATTTACATTTATTTATCTCTCGCACAATCACACATAAATATTCACCACTCACAACCATATAATAGTAAGAAAATTAGTATCAAGAACAATTGAAAATGCTTTATTTGTAAGAAATCACCATTCACCCATGTATTTGTAAGACATCAACAACTCGCCTATAATTCGTAGGCACATCTTCACCATTCACCCACTCATTCATTTATTAATTAAGAACTTAATTGTAATATTGATTGCTACTGTCAAGTCACTGATTCTGACAACTTTATGTTTATAAATTGAAATATGTTAAATGCCTAAATGTTATGTTTATTGGTTCATGCAACTTTCTTCAGACTGGGCTATAAATTCAATGACCCCAAACCACTGTAAGCAAGCCCTGGCGCCCGCACTTATCTCATGCTCTACGATCCAGCCGCGAACGAATGGGGTAGGAGTCATTTTATTGTATGCACCATTTCATACAGTTTGTCTCTAAATATATTTTTTTGTAATCTCATGACATATTACAATATCCCATTCAAACAAGTTATAGCAAAGAATCAACGTTATATTGTTTTGCAGTACTTCTTACAATACATACACAAAAAGTTTTTATAATAATTAAACTTGTGAAAAATCTCATACACTGATGAGTTAACGATTGCACTTTATATTACAAGTGCCTGAGAGTACTACACAGTTTTCTGGGAATAGTAACATACGGTATTTTGCGTTGCTTGAATTGTATATTAACGAAATTTTTAAATTGTCTGTATTTGCTCTTATATTAAATATACAAAATCCAAGTAATCAATAAATCCTATACACGTATGCAAAATTTTACGTTGTAATATATATATATATATATATATATATATATATATATATATATATATATATATATAGATATATATACAGAGTGTATTTTAACATCACCGACAAACGAAAACTGCAGATTCTATGATTCCAAAATAAGACAAAAATTATCATAAAGGCTTCCTAACCGACATACAGGTTGATTAAAAAATAATTTTTTAATTTTGTTAAGATTCCTCAAAAACTACAAAAGATATTACACTGAGATTTGGTACACTTAAATGTCTAATTAAGTACAATTAATCACGTGAGTTTGAGTCAACTGGCTCCATACAGTGGTGTAGAATGTGTTAAGTTAATCACTTTAAGTAAAAAAAAACGCACGTCCCTGCCTTTTTTGTTAAATTCAACATTTAATTCTGCAAATAAAATCATAGTTAGTATTTTTTCGATTCGGCATTGAAATATTTTTCATTAACATAAACGACTACATTATTCAGTGATAACCAAATTAAATAAATCAGAGATTGCTTTGCATTTGACAGTTACGTATCTTATGTTTGCTCTAATAGTTGCATTTACGCGTGTTTTGTAATTAATTTTTTGTGTCTAATTACTGTGAAAAAATGATTTATTCCAAACGAGAACTGGTCGATATGCATTTATGTTATGGTAATACTAATTGCAATGCTCGTGCAGCTGCTCGACTTGATGAACAAAGATTTCCAAATAGAAGACATCCACATCATATAACGTTTAGAACCGTTCATCGTAACTTGTTAGAGTATAGAAGTTTAAACGGAAAAAAAAATTCCGGACGAAATGCTCGTGTACCAGTTGAAATTAAGGAACAAATTTTAGATAGAGTTTATGAAAATTCATCAATAAGTACGCGTGAGTTAGGTTTCGAATTTGGTGTGTCGCATAGCAAGTCTTGGAAAGTTTTACGAGAACAAAATTTACATCCCTTTCACCTACAAAAAGTGCATGCATTATTGCCTGCTGACCATCCTCGTCGAATGAATTTTTAAATAAAAATGCTGAAGATGTACAATTTGTTAGAAACTTATTGACCACTGATGAGTGTATTTTTTCCGGAAATGGAATAATAAACTTGCACAATTCCCACAAATGGTTAGATGAAAATCAGCGTCCATCTGTATTTACAGCTCACCAACATAGATTTAGCGAAAATATTTGGATAGGTATACTAGACGATCACCTAATCGGACCTATCCGTTTTCCTCAAAGACTTACTGGCGAATTCTATTTAAATTTTTAGATTTTTTGAAATTTGCCAGAATTGTTTGACGACGTACCCTTAGATGTTATAATGAACATGTATTTCATGCATGATGGTGCACCACCACATTCTACACGAAACGTCAGAGAATTTTTAAATACATGGTTCCCTCGACGCTGATTGGACGAGGAAGTGAAGTACCGTGGTCGGCACGATCGCCAGATTTAAACCTATTGGATTTTTTGTGTGGGGGTATTTGAAAACTCGTGTCTACTCTGTTGAAATTGATAATCGAGAGCAACTTTGGAATCGCATACAGATGGCATGCGATGAGATTAGGGCTATGCCACAAATTTTTCAGCGTGTTAAGTTTCATTTGATAAGAAGAATACAAGCTTCCATTCAAAAGGAAGGGGAACATTTTGAACAGTATGCAAAAAAATAATTATTATTTTGTTTTTGATTCCTTCAATATCTCTTTAATAATGTACCTAATAGTTAACTGCGTTATTTTTTTGTAAAATAAAACAAATTTTGATTTTTATTGAATAATGTGGTCGTTTATGTTAATGTAAAATATTTCAAAAACGAGGTGCCGAATCGAAAAAATACTAAGTATGATTTTTTTTGCAGAATTAAATGTCGAATCTATCAAAAAAATATTCCTTCAAAAAATCCAGGGGCGTGCGTTTTTTTTACTTAAACTGATTAACTTAAAATATTCTACGCCACTGGATAGTGTCAGTTGACTCAAACTCACCTAATTAATTGTATTTATTTAGACATTTAGGTGTACCAAATCTCAGTGTAATATCTTTTGTAGTTTTAGAGGAATCTTAAAAACCTTAAAAAGTATTTTTAATCGACCTATATATATATATATATATATATATATATATATATATATATATATATATATATAGTATATATATACAGGGTGAGTCAGTTTTTTGTGAAGAAAAGTTCTTATAAACATATGTCGTAGAAGGCTTCGTTTCCGAGATACAGGGTGTTGAATATAATTTTTTCATTTCATTATAACTCATAAACGAATGCTTAGATTTTTTTCATGTTGGGGGGATAATGTCTGTTAATTAAGGGGCATAAAACAAGCGATAAGAATGTTTACAAACTTGCAAAGTTTCGGGGTGGAGGGGGTGCTCAACTCCTTTCATAAACAGAACTTCTACGCCAATTTTTTAAAAAAACTGTTATTTTCATTATCTACATACAGCTTAACAAAAATAATGTACCTTCTTCTGTTTCGAAATTCCTGTGCGTTTCCGAGTTATTTTGATTTTTAGTGTTTGATGTGGTACTAAGTTAAGTAATGTGCTTTATGTGAATAATTGAATATAAAGTTTTTAATGAAAAAGATATAATAAAACATTTAGAGCCATTTTAGTACCTAACGATCGTTTCTTTAAAATTTCAAATACATTTTCATTTATAAATAGGTAGGTTATCGGTTTTTTTTAGTATCCATTGTTATTGTCCTCGTGTAAAAAGAAATGCATAATTATTATTGTTATGCGGTCAATACTTTCTGTATAATTATGTATGTATCAATTTCGTCATAAAATTGTATGTAGTTTTTAAGTGAGATTCTAATAAGTTATAGACCGCTGCTCACTTGCTCTCATTAAAGAGCCGCCACTGTATCAAGCCATACTCAAATACTAGACTTTTGTAAGTGGAAATCTGTTTAGTATACTAATTTTAACAATCCTTATTTATTATTGTAACAATACTTAATTAATAATTGTTAAATTAATAAGAATTCTTAGCAATAACGATTTATAAATAAATAACAATAACACTAGTATAATAAAATTAGACACTTTGTTCAAAATGTAAACGGTTCTTATTCTTATTCAAAATTTCAACGAAAGATTATTGTATTTGTAAAAGTCCAAACTATGTTAGATTAGATAAACAAAACTACTGTAACCTAACAATTTTTTTTTAATTTTTGATTTGAAATTTCTAATAATGAGGTAATAAAATTGTCATTATCTTTAATTTCTTCAAACTGTAATTAAATCATTTTTAAATGTTATTTTAGGTATTTTTTTTCTGTATGTCTTGGCCATTACAGCGACATTTTTGCTCTGACGTTTTAGGATGTGACTTGTTTGCGGCGATGTTTATGACCGTGAGGTTTTATCGTCATAGCACACGCACACGTACACGCACACGCACTCGCACACGCACACGCACACGTACACGCACACGCACGCACACGCACACGCACACGCACACGCACACGCACTCGCACTCGCACTCGTACACGCACACGCACTCGCACGCGCACACGCACACGCACTCGTACACGCACACGCACTCGCACGCGCACACGCACACGCACACGCACTCACACTCGCACTCGCACGCACGCGCGCACTCACGCGCGCACGCACGCACGCATACACACACATTAAAAATTAAACTTATTTCGGGTTTAACTCGTGTTAATTACAGTCTATTCGACGTTTCGAAAACTACTTTGCTTTCTTTTTTAAGAAAGTTTGTAAATGATAAATTAAATTCAAATTAATTTATGACATTTGACAACTAACGTGAATGTAATGCATTATCACTAGATTTTAATTTATGTTTGCTGCGTGTTACTAGCCCTTGGTGGGAAGTTGAAGAATTTCATTAATGTGGTATGAACTTGTGGTTGTTAATCTCATATTATCCGTACTTTCTTTACTTATAACTGGTATCGGAGTACACTGATTCTTTAAAATCATTCTCTAAACTGGTGGAATACGAGAATTATCATCGCGTTTGTTCAAAGCGTTAAGACGTTTTTCAATTTCTACAGCATCATACGTGAAGATGGAGAGGAATTGGAAGTGAAATTTGTATACATTAACTTAAAGGTAACTGAGTGCACAGCAGGTTCCTAAGAAGTGTTTTTTTATTTAAGTGGTGAGGGATTTTTTGAAAAGCTTTAAGTTGTGTTTAGAAACAGTAACTAATTTTATTGTATAGATATGGAGATGATTTATACAAAATAATATTTGTGGCGTAATGGTACTGCGTGAAAGAGTCGACTTTGTTCTATGTTAATCCAAGGTTTAGCTTTTATTTTTTGAGAAATTCGATCCTACCGTTTGAGACCTTGACCTACTCTCTCAACTAGTTGCTTAGATAAACCATGACAATGCACACCGCTATAAAGGAAAAACGGGAACAAGAGATATTTACGTAGTAAAATTCTAAAAAATTGGGATAGTAAATGCCGTATATGTTTCGAAGGTTTGAAAATTCTTTATGAGTGCAGCTTTAATATGTTTCAAAACCAAGGTTTGAATCCAATGTTGCATCACAATTCAATTTCAAATTCTAATTTTTCACTTTCAATTTTAATATTCGTTAACATCTAGATTTCATTTCGTTCTGTCGAGTTACTGACTGCTCCAAATAGAAATAGTTTACCCTTTTTCCGATTAATATGCAGAGAATGTTGAGTAGTGTAATTAATAAAATTATTTAAATCGTCAGTAATTTCGTTGTTCGCTTTTATTGTATGAAAGCTGGTCTAATGGAAAATAGGAGGGCACCAGGATGGCACCTTGAGGAACTCCGTGCCGTAATCATCTGCCTTCTTCAACTAAGCAATTGAATAATAGTGTAATAGGATTTGGATCGAAACCATTAAAATGTAGCATCGTCTATTCAGCATTATGGCAGATAGTATCGAAGATTTAAAAGAATCTATATGAATACTGGTTATTATCGTTAGAAGATATGATATCATCCGTGAATTTTAGTAATAGAGCTTCGCAATTGCACCCAGCTCTGAAGTCTGATTGCAGTTCAGCATGTGTATTACATTTATTTAAATATTTTATTTGTAGATAGAGAATTTTTTCAAGAGCTTTGGATTTGGCACATAAAGCCAATAGGTCGTAAGTCAGTAAGTGACTTTTAGGAGAAACTTTCTCCAGCGGATGAATAATAGATGCTTCCAGAAGCCACCAAAACAGAACATTCTGTGCAATAGTTGATAATGTGCGTAATGACAGGGATTATACTGGGGCAGCATAACCTAATCATTTATAAAGCTATGTAGTCCATTCTTTCACCTATCATGTTAAACGAGTAAAGTTCAGTAATTTTTTCACATGTATGTTTATTTGGTCACCTGTATGTGCATGTTGAAGAACCAGTTATTACTACTGACATATTCATTCCACAAAGCATTTAAAAAATGGATGATCTTATCAACCACATTAAGACTCTGTGGGAGCTGCGTGTTTGACTTTTTATAATCCAAGCCAACGTTGGATTGTAACCTGTACAAGTTGTTATTTTTGGAATTTTTTTCTATAATGTTTAATATAGGCGCGATTTTCCATTATTATTGTCTTAACTACATTTACTAGATCTTTATAGTATATCCAATGGAATTCCACCTTTGTAACAAAATGACTATGGTGAACATGAGAATTTTTATATTGTGGGTCAACAATGGCACAAGCTTTTCTGTAATACTGGTTCGCTTTATGGGAGTTTGATTATCAAATAAATTTTATTTTATTTTGCCACCATAATGTTCTTTATTTTATTTTGCCACCGTAATGTTCTTTATACGCCTCCAAATGCGGGCGTAATGTGGTCTTTATAGCACGGAAATGTGATTGATGCTAAGCAGCATGATTGACAGCAAACAGATGACATGATATATAATAGCAATATCACAGTATCTTAGTAACAACAAATTAGCCTACTGTCGACTTTATTTCACTGCATTTGCATTTAAAAACTTGCCGAAAATACTGAATCTTTTAATATTTTGTTCCAGTTTCATGGTGCAAAATAAAATAAAACATTGTATGTACCACCGGCATAACTGTAGATCATGGCTCTCAGGAATATAAAAGCTCTCCGCTTCGCGTCGGACTTTTAACATTCCCTCGAGCCATAATCTTCTGATTATGCCCTTAATACATAAATATCTATAATAAAGTAGTTGTAAAATTTCTCATTTACATAGGAAACTGTGTATTAAGTGCTCCAATCTATAGACCACAGGTCTACAGCAAATAAATCTATGTTTAATGACGTAAAGACAATTTACCAAAACAATTTCGGAGTGTAATGCTCGAGATTTACAGAGCAGTTATGAAAAATGAAAATTCGATAACGTGAAAGCGAGAAAATAAAAAAGAATATTGCTCTCAAACATCCACATATGACACAACTGCCGCAAAATTCTTTTTTTTATGACCTGTTGCGAACTTTTATTAATTAGTTTTCTCAGAAACTTGCATAAAATATCTCTAAGCTTTACATCGGCATAAAGCAAGTAATGAGCTGCAAGCTTCTTGCTTTTTTGTCAATTAATTTCTGTACAAAGAACTTAAGCGTTCTTATTGTCGATTTATACAGTAAAGCAAAAATGTAATGAAACCGTAAAGGACATTCAGATATGTGTTCTAAATTCATGTAAATATGGTGTAAATAGAAATACGTAGAGGTTTTAATGGAGGATTCCAGCATATTTCGGAATTTCGATTACCATTTTCGTTCTCAGGATATGAACATAACACATAGTAAGGAATTTAAAAATTAATTATCCTCTCATATAATTTTTATCGCTTCTTTGTATTTATATACCTACATTTAACACTTCAATATTAATGAGAATCTTGTTATATTTAGTACACTCGTAAATTTACAAAATAATGTAAAAGGAGAAACCTATTTATCGGAAAAATTTAAATTAAAAGTATTAGTTTAAAAAGTTAGTAATTTAACTTTATAATCTAAAACATTTTTCAACAAACCTACACAATCAATAAAACCAGAGAAAATAAATTGAGACATTTTGTGAGAGTTATCTACGCTACGTGTCGTATGGTCGTTGCTACATACGTAGTCCATATATATATATCTATACGAACTGTGCTGATACCTCCGTTATGTTGGCAAGGCAACCTGGCCTCCTCTATAAACAATAAGTTAATCATTCCAAAACATTTATATTTGTACTTAGGGAACTTTTGCATTATGGTTTTCAAACGAGGGTAACTTTTTTTACATGAAATCACAAATATAGCCTGTCCGGTAGAACTGAACGGGTATCGGATTAACAAGGAGGATTGTCAATATATGGTTCTATTGTGCTTGAAACCGCCTTAATGCTTTGCTGTCTCGTACTTATTGTACGTGACAAAGAAAGATGGATATATTATGAATAATGCCTCTATTTCTGCCGAACAAAAGCGTTTGCAACTTTCACACATAATGACAAGGCAATAAGAATCAGATGCAGGTAGAATAGAAATTCAATAGGTATAATAAAATGCCAGTGGTTCTCAACACTGCTTTAACATTATATAATTTGTGAAGAAATGCAACTTTTGTATAATAAAATAATAATCGATTACTAATTACCTATAAGTAATTTCAATTGACACCTTTCACTTATACTTATAACAACAATAACAAATACATTTTTATTATAGTTAGTAAATATTAATTAAATTACAAAGATATACTTTTATAATTAAATGTAAAATTATAATTGTCATTCGGCTTCAGATTCATCACTTCCTGAGTCATCCAAATCTTGGAAAAGATCATCGTCATCACTTTGTTCAGTGTTAACTGTGAAAATAAGAGGTCTTACTTCATCCACAATCTCTTCATTAACAAAAGTATCTTTAATTATTTTATCCGTATGATCAATACATTTTGCCATATTTCCGCACTAACTGTTTTTAATGCGTCGTTCCACGTATTAAGAACATCTTCGTCTTTCCGGATGTCGCAACGATACTTTTGTCGTATTTGTTCTTAGTAATGCCCCATACCAACTCAATTGGATTGAAATGGCAATGATACGGGGCAGGCGCAAAACTTCATGTCCATATGATAGAGCTAGCTCATCGATTACATATTTTTCGCATTGGTCTACTTTGTTTCTTTTGGCCAATTCCACTAACTCTGCCTTTGTCATAAAATTTTCCCACGCTATTTTTTAGCGGTTAACCATTGCTGTATTTCTTCTTTTTCCAAGAAACTTTGACTGCCTTCTCTGCCTTTCGAGAATGATAACTCGCATTGTCAAGGACAATTATTGATGGTTCCTCTAATTTTTGTAAAAGTGATTCCTCAAACCATTTTTCGAACAATTCTGCGTTCATATTATCGTGATAATCTAATGATTTATTTTTGTACCGAAAATTAATTGACTTCCGTCGATAAAACCGTTTCTGTTACCTGCTTCAATGATAATAAATCGTTTTCCATCTGATGATTTGTTCGGTTGATGTAAACTCTTTGCACTGTTATCTTGCCAAGTACATTTTGACGTACTACCTTTACTAAATATCCACGTTTCGTCTGTAAAACAAACTGTCTCGAACTTTCAGTTAAGATTTTGAGATACTTTCTCAGAAAAACGTTTCTTTTGGCGACAATGTGGCTTTGTTCACACAAACCGCGTCTATTGTTGGTTTTGGAATTTAAAGCCCATATTTTTAACACTAGAGCCAAACTGGTTTTTCCTATTTCATACGCGGTTCTCAATTTTAAGAAGTTTAATAATGAATTTAACGTTACGTGTTCCTTCTTCGCGTACATCTCGTATATTAATGCACGAATTGTTTGTTTTCCATTTTCTGGAAAATCTGTAGTGCAAAGTTTGACACGCTGTTTTTCACTGGAGGTTCCAACTCGCCGCCATTTTTTTAAAGCACAGATTTTCCCCACCGTCGAAACCGAAAGTTTTAACGCGTTTGCTGTTCTTTGTTGAACAGAAAATGTAGATAATAGTGGACCACCATTTTCTTTTCTTCTTTAAAATAATCGACTGTATTTAAAACTAATTCGCGAATTTCTTTACTCAACTTTTCGGCATTATATTAATGGTTAGTTTATATAAACGCTTACTCAAAGAATAATGATAATATAGATATTGCAGTTGTTTTATTTATACCTATATGTACCTACTAAATGGTATAATAATCTATTATTAATTACTTATTGTTACAGTATTGCATATTTATTTGGATTCTTTTGTAATTGGAGTACACTAAAACGTCATTACCATACTTAGGTATACAATGAACTTTCTAAATGTAAATTGAAATACCTATACTTAATCGAATATTCATTATTATGAATGGCTTTTATAAATGTTTATTATAAAAACTTGCATTCTTCCATAAATTTTAAATGTAATGTTAAAGCAGTGTTGAGAACCACTGGCATTTTATTATACCTATTGAATTTCTATTCTACCTGCATCTGATTCTTATTGCCTTGTCATTATGTGTGAAAGTTGCAAACGCTTTTGTTCGGCAGAAATAGAGGCATTATTCATAATATATCCATCTTTCTTTGTCACGTACAATAAGTACGAGACAGCAAAGCATTAAGGCGGTTTCAAGCACAATAGAACCATATATTGACAATCCTCCTTGTTAATCCGATACCCGTTCAGTTCTACCGGACAGGCTTTACATACATGTATTAAAGTACATATTCAACGCCCGTTGTGACCTCCGATTGAAATTATGAGAAGTACGCTGTTACCTCTTACAGCATTGCCAGATTTTGGGAGGTAGGAACATGTAATAAACGTGTATAAATAAATAACTTCTAGCACATACAATACTCGCATTAATCATTGTTTTATTATTTAAAGTAAATACTGTAGAGAATTTGGTTCTTCTGATGGCATTTTAATTAGCATATTTAATCGAAAATATTTACAAAGTAGATTTGAATAAAATTAAGGAATTAATAAATTAACCTTATTCTGAAACAATTGACTAAAGGTAGTGATTAATGAATAATAATTAATTAGTTTTAAACCCTATTAATAAAAGCAGACTTATTTATGTACAGTTGATTGAAAAAGTCTACAACATACGCAACTAGTAGAAATATAGACAGTTTTAAAATGTTTGGTACCCATGACCTAAATGGATTTGAAGTTCTGATGTTTTCCTAAATTTTGCAGACATACCTTATTCACCCGCAAATGTAAAACCTCAAATAAAATTATTTAGATTAGTGAATTCAATAATTTCTAATATAACTCTCTAAAACGTTGACGCATTTTACCTGGATTTGTCGACATTCTGAAATGACGTGATAGTGAATTCGTGTTTAAAAATTTCGTAGATTAGGTAAGTATGTATCTAATAATCTATCAAGTCTATCGACTCAAAGTCAGCAGTACTTTTGAACAAACTTACAAATAATGTGCATATGAAATCCAGCTTGCGATTGCTGATAACAATTTTCTAAAAATCAAGTCGTCTCTAAAAAGTTTTTACGAAGCTTTAGCGCCAATTTTTTTATATTTAATTCCTAAAAAATACTTATAAATTCTTTTTTTAAGAAAATAAAGATGATGATAATGTATATGCTTTGTATGGATACGCAGAATACACTGATCTCTTATGTGAGACGATTGAAGAAAAGTACAATAAGGAACGCTATGTACTATTTAATATACTAAAACATTCAAGAAATAATAAAATTATATTAAATCAAATTAAATATTTTGTTTCAATAAATGCTGAATCTTTGAACGTGTAACCGCTTCTGTACAATTGATTTTAGGTTCTTTAATAAACCTTCTTATTTCAATGGCAGATGGGTATATACGGTTTTGTATATGCTTAGAAAACTCTTTATTTAATAAAGAAAGATCATTTTTAGACCAATCTGAAAAATATTATGTTAAAATTTACAAAACTTTATAAAATATTGCAATACCTTTCCTTCTTTTCACTGATTTCGTAGTAATAGTTTTCTCCTTAAGTGGTTTTTGTACTTTACTGAGAGGAAGATCATCTTCATCATCGCTGTTATCTAAAAAAGATTACAATCAGGAATATTACTTAAATTAGTCAAATAAAAATAAATAAAATTGTAATGTAGTACACTCTCCGATCAACAGTGGGTTGCGCAGAAACTAGCATTTCGTACAGGTATACTACAGAGAAAGTTACAATAATTATATACTTTGAGCAGTACCTACTTATATAGTGATTTCGTAAAGATATGTCTCAGTTCGATAAAACATTTCAGAAGGCTTTTCACAGAAAATCCTAGGGACGCAAATTTTATTTTGTAACTATTCTTTTGTAACTATTGTCGTTTTTTGATCGTCTGGAAAGACAGAATGGCTTCCAAAATTTGAACACAGCTTGGTATAGTTACTACAGTAGGCAAATAATTATAAAGAAGGTGTTGGAAAAAGGAGTTTGTCGTTATTCCGTGAAAGAATAACTCGTTTGTGAAAAGCAGTAAACAAAAGTAAAATTTGTTCATAGTTGATACTAAAACGAATTTAATTATTGTATCATGAATTATTGAAATTTCGGAACAGAAATAAACTGTAAAAGACAAAAAACACAAAAAAGGAACAGATTCAGACTAAAACCGCGTACACAAGCTTCTGCTGTTCCTGATATTTCTTCACAGATCGCATTGGACTTCTGTATTGGATAGTCAGTTTTATATGTTTCAAATGGTCCGGAAAACGTCCACTGCGATCTGTTATGAAACGTTCGCCAGCAGTAAGAGTTTGTATACAATTAACAATTGCTTCAGACACTGATTTCAACAAACCGGCAGCTATCAATTTTATTTCCCTTGCCATATTGAACAGAGTCTACCGATGTCAAGAATCTAAATATCTAATGTGGCTTTACTTTAAAATTTGTTTTACCTACCGCTTAAAATGTATTCTCTATTTTCTGGAGTACTATCTTCCCTTCTCTCACCTTCTATAACTTCAGCGACTTAGATATTTTCGTTTGGAACACTGTTTTCCTTATCTATAAAACCCAAAACACATAAACAATAAAAGGAATACTCATACAGTAATATATGCTATAACTAAAATAGAGCAGGGACTTCACATGATTGCGTATTCTGTCAGGTGACTGACTACGCAAATTAAAGAAACTGAAGAATAATAGAGAAAAAGGTAACATTAACAAGTGCAGATTAGAGACTAAGCTTATTATGTGGGATTGGATTAAGTAATAATAGACCAATATTTTGCCAATCTAATTTAAAATAGAAAATGAAAACTTTAGAATCCTTATTTCAATCCCACCACCATCTTTCCCAAAAACGCGCGGATAGTACCTCGTGCGGTTTCAATTTCCGAACCTTGATGAAAAAGAAAGATTTACTAATGTTCAGCAATACAAACTTACCATTGCTTTCGTCTTCTTCTTCATTCTCTTCTTCTTCACTCGCTTCTTCTTCATTCCCTCCTCCTCCTCCTTCTTCTTCGTCCTCTTCTGCATACTCGTGGTTTATATCTACATCTATCTCTGCTAACGATTTTCCTTTATACTTTGTAGGCATTCCTTTCTCTAACATAAGGAGCAATTTGGAAACTTTTGCGGTTTGATATATATCAATGGGCAATCTTAAAAATAAAAACAAAAATTATATCTCTAAATATAGTTAACTTACTCATAAAATTCCTCATGAGTTTTCTCCGTATGACCCATGAATTTTGAGAATTGCTTCGCCTCTTCTTTTGATAAATTTAATATTTGTGCAACTGTTGCAATTTGTTTTCGCAACTTATTACTCGTAATACTTCCAGGATTTTCCAAATTACACATTTTTGAAAGCGTTCTTAGTGCTACGTCGCCTTTTCCCCACTTTATAGAACTTCCGGGTACGGCAAATATATAGTCATTATCTGCACTTATGTATTTATTTCTGTAGGTAATTATGATGTTAATAAAACTCTGAATTATTTCTGGGATTAACATTACTACAGCTCTAGAACCTTTGCCACTGTTTAAAACTCTTTTATATTTACGTGTAAGCTGTCTTTCCCCTTCTGTTAAGACATCCTCAAAATCTTTGAAGTTATTTTTATGTTCATTTAAATAATCCTCTACCTTTAAGTATTGTACGTCACCAATCCTTCTTCTGTTAAATATTATTAGTAAAGCCAAAGTACATTGAACAAATAATTTAAAGATTTTCATATTATCCTCATCTTGTACTATTTTTCTTGCATAATCTTGCGCAAGTTTTAGTGCTTGTTCTCTGAACTTTTTTACGTCACTAACTAGAGGGACTATCAGTGGCTTCTTCCATCGTTTTTCATGTAAATCTTTATTTGCTATCGAAGAGTTCTATATTCCTGCGATTTTTGATTAATTGTTTGAAATAATTAATATTTTCTAACCAATCCTTCTTGTGGCTTACAGATGGACACCTAAATCCAACCTTCTCTTTTAAAATTAGATGTACTAACTCCTCACACACAAATTTCAGAGATGTTCCTAAATGCATGGCAAGACTGGGAGATTTAAATGTTTTTTCTGCATTGAAACCGACAATATTTCTAGCAGCAAATAAAACATTATCGAAGTGTTTAGGATGTAACATGTCCTTAAACGATACAATATTGTTGTTTATTACATTCCTAAAGCTTATTAACAATCGCGACAGTTCGCGCATGCGATTACTACAAGCATATATTATTCCATGTCGTTTATGTTTTTCAGGTACGACTCTCCATAATGTGCAATTAAAATATCCTTTTTAGCTTCTAGAGCTATTTCATCTCCTTTCATTATGTCGAAAACTTTTCTTTGACGTTTAAAGTGGCTATAACGTTGGTTTTATCAAATGCACAGGCAGAAAGTGTTTGTGATTGAGCCAAGTAATTTGTTTTAGAACCTGTATTTTTAAATCCATAACACTTTTTTACGTGCCTTTTTAAATACTGCCTTAAAAACAACCCTTTGCATGTAACACAAGGATAAAATTTTTCTGTTTCTACTGCTTTTTTAGTTCGTTCTCTGTATGGTCTAATTTCGCCTTTAATATATAAGTCAAAATTTGCGCTATTTCTTAATAAACTGAATGCTTGACGTCTTTCTTTAGAATTTTTTGGTAACCTAAAAACAGATACAACTTCTTTTTCGTTTGCGTGGCTCCTTTTTAAATGTCTTGTAAAGTTTTTTGAAAGCACGTCTTTATCGCAAAATTTGCATCGATTAAGTTTGGATTGTTTTTGCTTTTTTAATTTATTAGACAAAGGTTCATTTACAATAAGGTCTTGTGAACTGATTTCCTGTGTAGATATTTGCAGAGTATTTGTACTAAAAGGAATAATTTCCGAATGGCTACTATCATCATTTGAAGTTTCTGGACAATAGCTGCTATCTTCAAAAGAATTATTCGCTGAATTATCTATTTCTATTTCCATGGAATTACGTTTATCTCTTACTTCTTCATTCTCTTCTATTCTCTGCTCACAGCTAGTACCTACTTTTTCGTAAACATTTTTAAAACAATTTTCAATTTCAGCTTCATTTCTTTCCATTTCGCAACTAGTAAACCCGTTATTAATATATCCGTCTCTATTCTTCACTAATTCACTTCTTTCTCCGTCTTCTGGGTTATCATCTGGTAACTTGGTACGTACTATCTGAATATTCCTTTGAAAACCGTTTACACTGTAGATTTCATTTTCAATTAGTTCGATTGCACTATCTCCCATTTCTTCAAAATCAGGTTGTATTTCTTGGCTTTCACTTATGAAACCATTTCCTTCCTTCACTACTTCTTTACTATTCTCTACTTCCCAGTTACATAGGTCAACATTTTTACTAACTTTCGCTACTTTTCTATCACTAACTTCCACTCCCACTTACCAAAATTAAAGTTTGGAATGTTGTCACAACTTATTGAATGATCTGCACCCTCTATCTCTTTTCACTTCTATTTATTTTACAACTTTCTTCTTCTTCGTCAAAATTATAGCAATCATTGTTATTTTTCACAATGTCTGTATTGGCTGTATCAAAATATACACGTATGTAAATATTAATAAAGTAACACAATACTCAGAATGTTAGTATAAGAATATTCTTAAATAACAATATGTTATCACAAAGAGGACTTTGTGAAGTTTTCAAAAGGGTAAATGTGTTATAAAATTGTACTACTCAAAGAGAATTAGATTATAATTAATCATGTAAATATAATTTAAGTAAAAATGTTTTCTCGAATTTTATTAAATAAATTTTTAAAAAATAATATTGTTCAGTATAAGTGTAGTGCTCAATGGAAAATACTTTACATATTTATGATACCGTTCTTAAACAATTTTTGACTTTTGGCTCTTTAAATTTTGTAATAAAATTAATATTTTCCTGACTATTTTTCCCTACAAAACCTACTAACCAATGCGAACATAACATAACATTTTAAATTCTGATTTTTTGGCTATTATTAGGTTTCCATACACAATATTGTGTATATTGAATATTTATAATAAATTGTGTTTATACTATTACCTCAGTTCAGATTTTAAATATTGTTAGAGCATGTTGCTGAACTTCGAAATAAAACCAAGAAATCAATCAAGGTAACAAACTTTAATTTACGTTGTTCATAATTAAAAACATGAAATTTTACATTAAAGGAGTACGATTGTTTCCTTACACAGTACAAAAGAAATTATACATGTATCTAATTTTAAAACTCTAGCATTTTTCATAATCAAATTCATTTAACAGCAGTTATTAGGAGTTGACATTATTCCGCTTAAAAAAACAATCTGTAAAACGCAATAAATCTGCCGATAAAACAAATTTTGTTTATACTGTTACTCATCAGTTCAAATTTTAAATATTGTTAGAACACGTTGATGAACTTCGAAATAAAACCAAAAAATCAATCAAGGTAACAAACTTTAATTTACGTTGTTCATAATTAAAAACATAGTGTTACGTTAAAGGAGTACGATCGTTACCTTACACAGCACAAAAGGAATTATACATAGTACCTAATTTTAAATCTCAAACATTTTTCATAATCAAATTCATTTAACAACAGTTATTAAGAGTTGACATTATTCCGCTTAAAAAACAATCTGTAAAACACAATAAATCTGCCGAGTTGCATAATGATTAAATTTAAAGTTTCAAACAATTAATACTGCCACTATGATAATAAATATCATGTGAAGTCTGATATCAACACCGAAAGGCAGTTAGAAAGTTATGTACCATGTTCAGTTGTTATTCACACAAGAAAAACAAGAAATTTGTATATCATATACTAATTAATTAATCGTAAATTATTATAGTACCTACTTACTTGTATTTAAAGCCAATTGCACTAACAGATTTCCTCTACTTTGCATTATTTCACAAATACCGAAACTTAAGATTTGGCGCGCACTTGTTACTAACATTGAAGTTGGATACTGAGAAAGAACATACTCATATAATTAAATTGAAAGTGTTAGCAGTTATAAGATTACAATGTTGCCGTGATTTTGGAGGTCGGAAGATGCAATCAAACCAACGGAGGTGACAACGTGGCAGCTACCTCACTGATAGCGCGATACTAGCGCCAAAGATCTACAATTGAACTAAAAGAGTTTTTTATAGTTGTATATGATACGTTCTGACTTCCGAACGAAATCTCGTGTAAGGACTACTGGTGGCCTCTATGAAGTAATTATATGGGAAAACGTTGTCGCCTCAGCAAGTGGAGCGACAAAGTAATTTTGAGGTGAGAACGTATTATGAACTATACGGTTCGGAGGTGGAAACGTATAGTATATATATATATATATATATATATATATATATATATATATATATATATATATATATATATATACTGGGTGTTATTTAATAAGTGTCCGATATTTTACAGGAGGATTCCTCAGTTATTCTTAAGGAAAAAAGTTCATATAAGCATGGGTCTGCACAGCCTTCATTTTTGAGATACAGGGTGATTTATTTTAATTTTTGTTTTTCCTAAATAATTTTTGAAATAGTCTCAATATTTTAACAAAAATTGGTACTGGGGAGTTTTTAACATGAGAAATTCAAATTTGAGGTTAGTTTGGCTCTTAGTTGTAGGAAGCGCTACCTATAGATACTTCTCTCTTTTACAGAGTCCCAATTTTTTTTGCACATGTTTGTATCTTATTATCTAGTAGAAAAATCGATTTCACTACTATTTTTACTTAAAAAAGGTATTCTTGTCGAAAGTCGCTGCGAGCAACTGTTTTCGAGATATTTTGATTTAAGAAATCAATGCATCCAATCTTCTTGTCATTAATTCGCGCACTCTTTGAAAAGAAAAGTATCAAGTAAGCGTGCATATAGGCAGGAGGAGGATATTTCCAACATTTATTGTGATTTTACTTTAGTTTTTTATCTTGCGTTCCGTTATGTATTATGTATTTGTAAATTTACGTTTAGAATGTTTTCATGTTGATTAAAAAATAATAAAAATTTCAAAATTATTTAAGAAAGAGAAAAAAGAAAATAAATATTTAACACCCTGTATCTCATAAATGAAGGCCTTATAGACCCAGCTTATATAAACTTTTTTTTTAAATAACTCAGGAATCCTCCTGTAAGATATCGGACACTTATTAAATAACACCCTATATATATATATATATATATATATATATATATATATATATATATATATATATATATATATATATATATATATATATATTTATAATGCATTGTTACGCTAGAATTATATGTAAACCCTGCATTATGAGGAGAATGGCTGCATTACTGCGCTGGCGTCAAATACCAATGTAGTAATTACTGTTATAGTAAATTATAACTAATGTAGAAGTTATTTCAAACAAAGTAATCCCTTTTGAAATTCTAAAAAATGTTAATAAATGCCCTTTTACACATTATACATATATATATATATATATATATATATATATATATATATATATATATATATATATATATAACAGAAGTTAACATAATAATTAACTGTATTTGTTTAAAATTAACTTTTAAAGTACATACAGTAAAGGATTAACTCCAGTGGGACTTGAACCCACGACCTCCACTTTGCTAGAGTGTGGCTCCTCCATCTGAGCTATCGAGGAGGCAAGTCATAATCGATTCAAACTTAAACTGCATGTACTTCCCTAATTACGATGTATTATAGTTTTTATTAGATATGCTAAATATGTATAATTAAGTAAAATTTGTAGTTTGCATTCATCACGTCCCACTATTGTTAGGCAACAAATTTATCTGACTCATACCGTAGTAGCTCAACTTGTAATAGTTGCAAATATTAACTGTAAAGGTTACAGGCTGGAATTAAGGAGCAATATAGAAAGTTATAAACATAGCACATATTTTTTGTTTATACTGAAGCCACTGTAACGTGCAAAAACCGATATCGGACCTTTACTTGTCGAGCCTATGATTTTCTCTGATTACTGTTATAAAAACAAAACAAAATAGGTATCTGTTGATTTAATATTTAAGATTGTTATTTAATGTTTACTCGTTACTTATATCTCTACCATAATGATCTAAATGTTCTGTATTTACTGCCTTCACCATTTACTTTACAAGTCATAATTCATTAAATTATTTCTTTTATCGTGTTTACCTTTCTACTTTATAAAACTTCCAAATAAACCTGCTAGTGACATCTATGGGATGTACGAAGGTTCTGGTTAGTTCCAAAATTATATATTTTACAGATGTCTGTTACTTTTTGAATCACCACTATATGGTAGTACTATTACATAATTACGTAAAAATTCTTTATTGAAATACATATGTACATCTCTATTATATCCAAATTTGATAAGAAAACTTTGTTAAATGCCTTTTTCTTTTGCCTTTTGCTTTATGAAACGGCCATTTTGTGTGATTTGAATACATTTTAGAAAAAAATTTCTTGTTTCTATTTTCTGCGGTTTGTAACACCATTTTTACTATTTGAGTTAATCGGCCTATTTCCACAGTTTTTGCTTTTTGAGCTCTACGTTTCGGAAGCGGACTCTGTTTCCGTGATCAGGATTAGTTCTGAGAAGGACTATTTTCGCACTTAAGTTGAATTCATATATTATATAATTTTTTCTGAAGCACTGTTAGATTCGAACTTGGTAGGTTTCACTTACTACTCTGACACCTTTACCGCTGAGCCAATGAGTAATCCAATATATATATATATATATATATATATATATATATATATATATATAACTTTTCTTGTGGTTGCGCAGAGCTTCTTGCGCATGTGTATTGCGGTTAAGCTCTTCCCGCATTATTGGAATCCATATGGGTTTCATTTCCACACTAGCTTGCCTTATTAGACTTTCTGCTGGTGCGATGTATACGGCTTCTTTGAGTTTCCGACGAGTTGTGTTCTCGTCCTTTGCCACTATCTGTATGTTATCCCATTGGATACGGTGGTCTTCGTTCCATACATTCGACCCTTGATTTTTCTGTTTCGCCCTTGCGGACGTTTTTCTTATGCATTCTCACTTTGAGTGTTCTACTGCTCTCTCCTATTCATGCTCTGCAGCATTCGCATGGTAGGTTGTATCCACAATTCTTGGAATCCTGATCTTCATTGTGTGGTTTGGTTTTGGTTAGTAGTCCCCTGAGCGTTCTGGTCGATTTTAATGCAGTATTCTGTATTTGCTCC
>JARFJB010001279.1:3560000-3650000 GCA_036346205.1 Vesta saturnalis
AATCTGAGAGTAGTTAAGTGTTTGAGAAAAAATTATATAACATAGGAATTCGACACAAGTGCAAAAACGTTCCTTCTCAGGACTAAGCCTGATGACGGAAGCAGAGTCTGCTTCCGAAACGTCGCGCTCAAATAGAAAAAACTGTGGAAAATAATGTAATCACATTGAACTCGTATTCGTCAGAGATAAAACCACGTGTGAATTGCTACTATATACCTTACCCTTTTTCCAGCTATTCTCTTAATTTTTTTATTTCTTTTCTTTGCGTACTAGTAGAAGATGCTTTACGTATTTGTTGAATATCCGCTATGTACCTTTCGCCTTACTTTTGGTATTGCTACGATGTTATCTTGTCTGGAACTACTCGTAAATGACTGTAGCTGTGCTTCAAGTACTTTCGTGTCGTTACAGTTGATGTTACATTGTCACTGGAGATAAAGATATGGAATATACCTATCTGTGGGCCACCGATGTCTCGGAACATTCACAGCAGCCTGAAACAAGGCTCAATTATTCGTCAACACCAGGTCAGATTATTCCATTATCGCATGTACTAATAAACAGTGTATTACTGAGTTTACTTTCTAACCTATTATACGTTATACGCTGCCTTCAGCAGAGATCACTATAGCATCTACAAGGAATAAGTGCATTAAAATTCACATATTACCAAATATTCGTAATGAACTGTTTACTTTTGTTGCAATTTCCTGGTCACATTGACATCTGAATCCATTTAATTTTCATAAAGGTTTCATTAATGTAGAACTGTTATAATTTGATCAAACCATTAGCTAGTATTTTGTGCACATATTCTAACCCAATCTAGAGTAATTATTACTAAACTTTTACATAAAACACTCAAAGCTGTGTTAGCATTTAGCACCTATCTTTGATATTATTTTAACTACTATTAACAATACCGTGCACAGAAACTAGAATCGTTTTGTTTATATCGGTTGTCTATTTCGTATTATTTATGGTTTTAGGTCAAACGTTAGCGCGGGACACCCTGTTATTTTAAATGATGTTTGTTAGTCTTTAAGTACAAATTCTCTGTGATTGTGAATAAGAGTGTTCATAGATTAGGATCTAATTTTAATTGATCAGTTACTAGTGCCTATATGCATGCTATGATTAATGTAGTGAACTGAGCAAGATTCTCCGATTATATAGATAATTGAAGCTGGGATTAATAAAGGGGGTTGTGTTGCTATTGGGAAACGAAAGGCAAGTTGGAATGTTACCTTTTTGAAATCAACTATTGCAGGTTGTATGTAGACATAAATTTTCCTTTTCAGGTGTACGTCCTGAAAAATATTTCAACGAACCCGAGATGGGTATGACGTTCTTTTACTGGCATAGATAAATTAATAAAGTTGAGGTTATTATAAGTAAAATATCGCGACTTACCCTCGTCAGTATTAATATTGCTATCTGGGTTTCGTTATGAAGTTTTACTATTTGATATTCGAATAAATCTATAATTAGCACTATTTTTGGGGAAAAATTGCATTTTCAATATGCACGCACAATTTGTTTAGTCCGGGAAGTCTTTTATATAATGCGTGTAAAAATAAAACATATCAATTGCCTTATTTGGTGTTATTATTATATATATTAATATATACATATATGATCTTTTGTTTAAATCGACATTTTTAGCGTTTCCGGTTTCTTAGAAAATCATATCGGATGTGTGTAAATTAAATAATGCCACCCTACCTATGAGAATTTTTATGCCAAATAACCAGTTTTTATTTTAACAGTTATATCGTTTTTCAATTCAATTCAAATATTTATCTTATCAAATTTTCTAGGATGTAATCGAAATCAATCAATGTAGAAAGTATAAGAATGTATTTTCCTATTACTCTGGTATACTCGGCATTTTATTTTTAGAAAAGTTACGGTTAGTGCACGAAAGTTAAGCCGGAAATCGATTAATTTGCAATACCATTCAAGTAATTACTTGTACTTAATAAAGTAACAATAGAATTTAAAACTGGTTTGTGAAAATAGGGTATAAATAGAAGAACGTATGATTATTAAGTATTCAGTTATATATTGAACAATAAATACTAAAACTACTAATAACATATGGACAAGGCCTACTGGGAATCACAAGATCTTCTACTATTCTGCAGCAGTTGTGTTGGCACCGAACTACGCAGCCGTTTTTGTCAATAATTTAACTCCGTACAGTGTCGATAATCAAATTATTGACGAAATGGTGACACAAACAAACCTATACGCAACACAGATTTTGAAAAACAAAGGGGACTTCAGTAGGGAATCTAGATTTCATCAATGGGTTCCTACAAACACAACAGAACGGTTATGGTTTCTAGAAATTATTGCCTACATGGGCATGGTAAAATTGGATTCACTCGAGAAATGTTGGAGCCAAGATGAAGAATTATTCCTAAGATAATGTTAAGAAACGGGTTTCAATTTTTGTTGAGGACGTGGCATTTTTCTGACAATACTACTTGTCCTGGGAGACCGTTTGCACAAAGTTCAGCCTTTATTATAAAAACTGATAGAAAACTAGCAAACTACATATAAGCCAGCCAAGACTTTTTACATGGATGAGTCGGTTGTTCCTTTCCAAGGCCGACACCTTTTCAAACAGTATATTCGCCAAAAAACCCACAAGTACGGCATCAAATTGTTTAAGCTTTGCAGCGACAATGGATATTCTTGGAACATACCAATTTATGCCGGAAAGGGAAATGCTTATATTGTGACAAATACTGTTATAAATTTATCTGAAGATTTGCTAAATTCTGGAAGGACCATTATCGCAGATAACTTCTATGCCAATCTTGAAATATACTTCTTGAAAAGCAAACACATGTAGGAACAGTGACGACGGGGAAATCCTAAAGAAGTGGTTAATAAACAACTCAAAAAACGTGAAGTGTTTGGCTTAGAAAACGAGCAAAGTTGTGTGCGTCATGAAATGGCGCGATAAAAAGGAGGTACTTCTTTTGACATCAAAACATACGACAAAGACTGTAGACGCTCAAAGAAGAAATGGACCAATAAAAATCTAAAGCGATAATAGAACACAATGAAGGTAAATCATCAATAGATTTGTTCGATGAAATGTCGAGTTATGGTGCTCCACCTAGAAAATCGATAAAATGGTACCAATCAGAACATTGTGATTTACTTGAAAAAGAAACAAACAGCAAGAAAATCCATACAATTGCATACATTCTAGAAATTCTAGAAAAAGGTGCGTAGATTTTGCAAAGGATGCTATGCAAACTTAATGGAAAACTGACTAAAAACCAAGTAAAAAAAGTCGCTATATATTGTAACGATTATGATAATCAATCCCACTATTGTCTTAATTGCTTCAATTTGGCCCATAATAAATAAATCTCTTCTTGGATGGTACTTGCATTGCAATAAAAATTAATGTACAACCCTAAAAATAAAATAATTACTTAAAGGTTTGTCAGTATTTTTAAAAATTGGTGGCATATGCCTTACGTCCGGTGCCAGAGCGGTCATGTAACGCATATAAATCAATCCTATAAACGACCGCTGGCAGATATTACAATTTAATACGATCGTGTGTTCCAGCGGTTACTTGTGACCGCCGTGGCACCTGAGGAAAGTGATCTAGAGGTCATATATGACCTCTATTGCAGTCAATCTGTTAAACCGTTGATTGAAGAATCTTAAAGATAGTCAACTATAGCGGTATTTGCAACCCGGATTAAATGTGATGGGCGTTAGGGGTCGCAAGTATCGTGTTGTGCTGGTCAGGTTTACTGAACAGGATTCTGCAGGAAACTGTAAACTAAGTGCTATGTTATCCTTAACGGCGAAGCAACGTTGTCATGTTGTTAAGCTTGTAAATTTCTAAAAATATACGAGTTCTTGAATAAAATAATATACTTAAAGAATTAATAAATACAAGCCTTCTTACCTTAAGTATAATTTAGAAATTAAATACTACAACTGTGGAAGTAGTTGAATTTATTTCAAGTGTTTAACGTAAACCGTTGCTTGAAGAATAAGATTCTTCAATCAACGCGTAAACTTACTTAATGATGCTTATTGAAACAAGAGCAAAAAATCGATCTAAATATGATAACTCTTGAACTCCAACAATATTTGCTAAGTACTTTATCCCCTTAAGCTGACAGCATTGTTTATGGTAGGTATGAACAATGAGGGTTACTTTCAGGTAAATACATACCTACATACACCTATTATAGCTAAATATTTTCATTTTTAAAAATCTACCGTTTCTAATAATTATTCACTTCCGAACATTTAGATAGAAAAACTCTGATAAAAAGTAATTAAAATAAGTATTAATGGGTTGTCCATTACTGTTAAAGTCTCAAGAGTACCGTTCTTAGACTATTCACAACACTGCTCTATTTCAATACTCTCTTTAAATGCAATAGTTGTAATCGTATATTTGGAATTTGGAATTGCGAAAAAACTTAATAAACAAAAGTGCGAAAAATTTAGACTTCTACAAAAATGTAAGAAGCTAGAGAGAGACGAACAATAGCATTTCTAGCATCCCTAAAATAAATCCTTAAGTTTAAGAGTGTTTGCTAACTTGCAATGTTGCCATACAAATAGAGCCCCTTGGAAAAAGGCAGAAAAACAGTTAGCGTTGTCCTTATATTACAAGTCACCCGGCGCATATAAGTTTATGTTAAAAAATTTGGGGTTTGTGTTACCAAGTATTTCCACGATAAAATCGTGGTTAAGAGTTGCTAATTTAACATCGGGGGTCAATAACTGTCTTATAGAAAAGCTAAAAAAAAAGGTTAATAGCATGGAAAGCATGGAAAAGCACTGTGTAGTAATGTGCTAAAAAAAGGTTTACATTATAACAAATACAGGGATTATGTGGAAGGTTATGGAGATTTGGGTGTTTTGGGACGTAAACCATATTTAGGTAACCAAGCACTTGTGTTTTATTTACGCGGTTTATTTTATAATTGGAAAGTGCCGTTCTGTTACTTTATAAGTAACGGTTCAGTAAAAGAAGACATTTTAGCACAGTTACAAAAAGATGTAATAATGAAATTGCTGGGATTAGGACTGAAACCAAGAGTATTGGTGTCCGATAAGGGATCTAATAATAGAGCAGCTTTGTTTCATTTAGGTGCTACCAAAGAGCATCCCAAATTTATTCTGGATAATCGTTTGTTATATGCAGTATTCGATCCTCCTCATTTAATTAAGAGTCTAAGGAACAACTTGAATTCAAAATTGGAAGTTTTCTTCGGTACAAGAAAGATCAGTTGGTTGGATTTTGTTCAAACTTATTACATCGACCAATCCAGTAATATTGCAAGATTAATGGTAAAAATCACCGAGAAACATATAACTCCATCAACATTTCAAAAAATGCGGGTTAAGTACGCTACCCAGACGTTCAGCAATACAATGTCTGCAGCTATCGAGACAGTATTTGCTACGAGGCAATTAAAAAGCCATACGGCGTTAAACACAGCATCATTTTTTCGAATTGTAAATAATACTTTCAGTTTTTAATCAACTAACGTATAAAACGTTATAAGAATCTTTGGAACATTTTAAAACAGTAAAGTTATTTGAAAATGGCAAAGAAAGAAAAAACATTTATTGCCTTGATGGGTTCGAATGGTCTATTAATGCGACGTTAATGATGTGGGAAGAATTAAAATATTAAGGCATCAAGTACTTTTTGACGTCCAGAATTAATCAGGATCCTATCTCGAGGTGGTTACAACTCACAACCATCAGTAAGGGAATTTCGACTCGCTTTACAACACAATATGTTTATTCGACTACAAACGCCAATCGAAGAGGTCAACTGCGAAATGGACAACGATGAGCAATTACTTAACGCAGATGATCACGTCGAATCAAAAAACAACCTTAAACACCAAGACTATATTTAAAACGTAGAAACACAAGATTATGACAATGAAGATTATAAAGAACAGGAGGAGGAACATCAAATAGTAAGTCCTGATAAGAAATGTTTAGAGGTTTGTTCGGCTACATATGTTGCTGGGTACTTGTGCCGCTACCTTATAAAATAATGGTGATGGTATAAATGGTAATCGTATAAAAAAAAAATAATGTAATAAAGAAATAGAGAAATAGTTCTCCAAAAACACAAATCGTTAAACTAACTAGAGATACTAACCATTCACCACAAATAATGCCCAGTCCCAGTCAGTAAATTAATACAGGGCCAGTCTTTTGATTTACTTGATTACCACAAAATTTGCTAGCTTACTTCCACTGAACATCAATATAAAAAAAATTGCAATGTAACACTAATAAAAATGATCTCTGACGCCAAGTTATTTTTTAATTATGCTCGGAATAACTAAAACTAGTTTCACACTAAAATGTTATCAAAATTTAAAAAAATATATATATATATATATATATATATATATATATATATATATATATATATATATATATAGCTATGTTTATTGACAGTTAATGATAGAGTTAAGTAAAATATATCTTAAAATTAGCCTTAAATTACTAAAAAATCATTACATAAATACCTGTTTCTAAAATTTTTGTACACACATTTTTTAATAACCTCTGGTATTTAAACGATTACGGAAATTTCAACTAAAGTGATGTCATCTTTGCATCAATATTGCGGAATGTCTTGTAATAATGCTTTACGTAGTAAACCACATCCATGATCGGAATTCTATTTCTTATAAATTTGTCATCTTGAAATTTCATAAACCAATATTTATTGCATTACTTTGAAGTTTTGAATGCAAAAATTGCAATCATAAAATGAAAACGTACGTAACAGTAGAATTACTTGGCCAATCCAAATCGCTAAAATTAAATGTAAAAGTAAAAAACAGTAAAAGTTAAGGTTAAAGTAAAAGCGCCTGAAAAGAGCAAATGTTTTAATTTTTAGTATTACGAGTTAATTTATCTTACCATCAAATCAATGGCACTTTTTTCAAATAAAAATTTAGGGGGAAACCCAAAAAAAGCTTTCTGCATTTCGCAGCGTACCACAGGAAGTGAACAAAATGGATGCTTCGAAATGAGACGATGTAGTCGTGCACGAAAAATTTGCGCAAAGAATTAAGTCAACGATGACGCGTTGCGCGAACGTATTGAGCAGAAAAATAATTTAAAGTGGGAGTAGAAACCATTACGAAGATATCACTATAAACTCCTAAAAATATATGCAACTTAAGTTACACCAAAATGTAAATAAAGTTGCCTACCACATAATTATAAATCAATAATAAATAAATTTTTCTTATATTTACAACTGAATGAACGAAAGACCTTAAATTACGATATATTTAATACAACTCAAAATGGGTTGTTACAACCTGTTTAAAGTTGCAAAGCTCGATAATTGTAAGGCTTATTTGACGATTGATAACGTGAGTGATATAAATTGTCGGGAGTTATTTATATTAAGTAAAGACTACGGCGATGGTATAAAATATTTGTATAAACCATCGCTTGAATTTTCTAATATTGTACATAATATGTTACTGTGGTTTAATGAACTGTTCAATGTATTTAAAACTGAGAACGGTTAAAGTATCAAAATTAAGCAATTAATACTGAACAAGTTAGACAAAGCAAATCATAAATGGTTGAATGATTGTAAAGTTCACAAAATAATGCTTATTGAACAATTGATTAAAGTTAAATTGTACCGTACCTTAAAGTGGACAGTTAGTGTTAATTCAAATAAATCTGATAAAATTGTTAAACCACACAGAAAAGTTAAGATTTTGTCTACACCATGAGGTAAACCTTCCACAAAATGTATTTTTAATTAGGCATTGATTATTAATGAAATATGTATACAGTAAAATTTAAAATATATAAAAGAAATTATTCTATTAATTAAATCGAAATTAGAAAAGGTTTACATCATTGATGTTCGGTCTTAAGATTTCGTAATAACATTCTTTAACAAACAATGGTAATAACTAATTAGCATAAGCATGGATGTTTGTTGTCACTTGCCAGACGGAATATATGAATCCTACAATATATTATACTGGTCAAAAACAGGTTAACAGGTATCTAGACTCTCAAAAATACTGTAATACCGAAGAAAAACAAATGCTTAAGCACCGGATTGAGAGGTTAAATAAGACACATCATGTTTAAGAACGCATTATTTAAATTAAGAAGTTATTTTTTTAAGTTTGATTACAATTTATGTTGCTAACCCTCATAATACCAAGCGGGGTGCAAATGCACCCCAATGTCAGTATTTCGGTCACAGCTTTGAAAAAAAAAATTTGTGACTTTTGGTGTTTTAGGTAATAGTAGTTTTTAGTTTTTTGAACACTTCCTACATATTATCTCATATTTAATGTTTTTGAAAATATATTATATATTATATATTACACTCTGGGGTGCACCCGCACCCCGCTTGGTATAGGACGCTTTCCAAATTTACGTATGCGTATTATGAATAGGTTCTACTATGCGCAGGCGCCGGCTGATAAATACTACTTGAAAACACTAACATTGTACGCCGTTACTGTCCTAGACCGCATAGGATTAGCATTGAACTTCACAGTTAGTGTAATTTCGTCTTGAAAATGAGTCCGTTGCGTTTTCCAGATGAGAACAATCTCACCGAAGCAGAAATGCTAATGTTACTTGAAGTGGACGATCCAGAATACGACATGATGATAGAAGAGAGTGAGGCAAGTGATATAGAAGATAGGGACCACGTATCTGATGAAGAAGAAGTTGATGAAGTAATTTGTGCAAATGATGAGGATGAGGATGTAGAACCCCAGCGAGTTGCCCAATCGAATTCGCGTGATAATGATCCTTTTTACGAATTGGTCTAAGCTACCAGTAAGTAGGATTTCAAGACGCTCAAAAGCAAATATACTTACCGTTACTCCAGGTCCAAATTCTGCAATATCCAGCATAAAAGATTCATTTTTTTTATTTTTTACTCCAGAGATACTCGAAATTATTGTGAGGGAAACTATCCATAAAGCTAAACAATTCTTTGATGAATGAAATGCTGATAATCCCAACCGCATCAAGAGATATGCAACCACGAATACAACAGAAATAGAACCTTATATAGGGTTATTGATAACGATGGGGGCATTGCACGGTAGTAGTGAACCCATTGAAATGCTTTTCACTAGCGATCCTGCTTACTGTCGGCCCATTATTCCCGCAATTCTTTCTAGAAATAGATACAACTTTCTAACAAAATTCTTGCGCTTTGATAATCTTGAGACAAGGGAAGAGAGAAGACTTACTGATAAATTGGCACCTGTAAGAGATATTTTTGAAAAACTAGTCTCAAACTGTAAACTTGTACTCAACCCAAGTCATCATTTGTGTGTTGATGAACAACTAGTACCATTCCGAGGTAAGGCACCATTCCGCGTGTATATGAAAAGTAAATCGGCAAAGTACGGCATTAAGATTTGGGCTCTAGCGGACTGTGGTTCTAACTATACTGCGAACATGCAGGTGTATTTAGGTGATTTTTGTGTCATATTCTGCGTCATGTAGCTAACTCTTATCTGTTTTTTAGGAAAAGTAGAAAATAAACCAGAAAAAACCAAGGCGAACGGGTAATTCTTGATCTTGTTGACCATTTAGGTACAGGATACGGTATAACAACCGATAATTTTTTTACAAGTCTTAAGCTGGCGGATAAACTCTGAGAAAAAAGTTGACACTCTGTGGAACGCTACGTAAAAATAAAACATTTATACCGAGAGAACTATTGCCATCTCCAATAAAGCCAGTACTTTTTTGTATGTTCGCTTTCAAAAAGAACTGCACTTTGGTTTCATACCTGCCAAAAAAAGGCCGCGCAGTGATATTGCTTTCCAGCGAACATGAAGGTGACAAAGTCAATGGTGAAGATGTAGACTACATACCAGACATGATCTTACATTACAACGGTACTAAAGGTGCGGTAGATGCAACAGACCAAATGGCACAAAAGTACACCACGCAAAGAAAGACTGCTAGGTGGCCTATGGCAATGTTTTATCATATGATTGATATTGCCGCAATAAATGCATTCCAAATATGGATCATGGCTAATCCCGATTATGAAAATGGCCATTTAGATGCAAGAAGAAAGTTTCTCCTTCAATTAGGCAAAGATTTATCCAAAGACAACATAGTGATTCGTTACATAAGTAATAATGGTTTGAAGGCGAACATAAAGGAATGCATGGTGAAGGTTCTCCCAGAAATTGAAAAAGAAAGATCCCCACAAGACCAACCACGACCAAGTCAGTGCCGATGTTTTCTTTATACAAGGGTTAAGGACAGGAAGTCAAGACAGTGTTGTGTAGATTGTAACCAGTTTGTATGCCTAGAACATTCTCAAAAGCAAATATTGTGCATAAGTTGCAAAAATAAAACATAATTGCACATTGTTTATATATGTTGAATATGAATTTGAATAAAAGTTACAGTTAACTGTTTATAGATTTTTTTAATCAATAAGAACCCAACTGAGTAAACTTGCGCAGCAAAATATTAAATTGTCTCAGAATATGTAAAAAATTCATGGGGTGCAAATGCACCCCGTTTGGTATCGCACGTAAGAAAAAAAGCTTGGTATTATAAGGGTTAAAAAATTTAAATCTTAATGTCTTCATTTTTTTGCTTTAATCGATTTATTTCAAACTTCATAATAATATCTGGCTAGATAAAATCTCTTTAAAAATGTATTCAATCATATTCTATTTATTTAACTAGTGTAACGAAAGTTTTAAATTCTAACTGCAATCGTTGATTCAATAATTCCGTTGAAAACGATAATCCTGAACGCTGCAGGCTGCACTTCAATGGCCACCATCGTTGATTGAAGATTCTTCAATCCACGCCACCATATAAATGTTACAACGTCGCACTTTTAAATTTAAACGACCGGCGTGCAACTTACGGCTGTTGATCAACTATTTTAGTTAGAGTGCTGACCACATGCACGAATAGCGTATTTATATAAGTAAGCATAGAAACGCAACCCTACATTCACCAATGCTTTTTTACCACGGTTCACATTTTAGTACTGTAGTCAACGGTTAAATTAAAAAGTGACAAAGTTGTCTGCCATCTTGAGAATCATAATAATACAATTTTTCTTTTCCAGTTAGCCAACAGTTTGAAACCCATAAGAAAACCTGTATTATTCTATACACATACTTATTGTGTGAAGAGTTTAAGACATAAAGCTGTCTACACTAGGCTATTAGAAAACAATCACGTGGAAAATCCAATATAAGGATACGACAAGAAGTTCTTACAATACTTAATTTAACAGTTACTACGAACCAAAAGATTCATTTTTAGTTGCATCAAGACCTAAATGTCGAAAAATATACGTAATCTCCAATTAACGTTATCAGACATGATAAAATATCCCCTTAATTATAAATTCTATATTCGCACCCCCTATTCTTGTTTAGCCAAATTCTGTTCGTTTTGTTAAAGTTGATACTTCATTAGAGTTTCTAAACTGTCTATTGTTTGCAATATTTCCAAGCGTGCTAAGTTTGCTTTACAACTAGAATGCAAATAGAATGATAAATATACTGTTTACTAAAATATTTTATACATTTTACACATTAGTTAATCGTTGGAGTAATAATTACCGTTGTCTAATCAATTAAATTGTAGCGATATTTGAATAATAAACACGCCGAAAAAAATCCATTACATATACAAGTCTTTTAAAGTAAACCGTCTTTATGTAAGTTTATATTTATTATGTATAGTTGTTTGAAACGAAGTTAAGCAAAGATGTATAATTATGTGTAAAATATATCCTACATATATTGCTTTGTGTTATACGGTGTATTCAGGCTAATATAACATAATAAATGTATTTATTCAGAAAATTCTGATTTATGTTTAAACTTAACTAAATAATTAACTTCTTTGAAGATTATTTGTGTAACAGTGCATCGCACAATGTTTGATGTATTGCTGTTACTGTAAAATAAAGTTGAGGTAAGCCTTAATACGAATTACTCAACACTTCCAAACTTTAGCATATAAATCTTTATGTGTCAACTCTGTAGAAAACCATTTTATTTTAGTAAAATGTGCTCAAGTGTAAACGGTAATTAATTTCTCTGGTAGCTCTGTTACAGAACTCAGCCATACTCAGCTCTGTAATGCTTAAAAGTTGCGTTGCCATTTTAGCTCAGTGAAGGTGGGCGTGAGTGTTAGTAGGTTCCAGAATAGCAGAAATAATTTACCATACCCTTACCATTTGTTAGATCTAAATTCGGTAAAATATGTCGAAGGCACTCTACTATGGTCTGCAATTTCTACACGGTATGTATTATAAGCAGCTAATAGCTTTCCTATAAAATATGAAAATATTAGTCAATATAAATAAAGTAACAGTAATCATACAGTCTATCAGATTTATTTGACAAGCTTAATGAAAATGAATCTTACCATACGTAATTCTCTATTAATCTGTACACGTTAAATAGAAATTCTGTAACATTTTCTCTGTACAAGTGATAAAATACACGCTAACCGTTAATATGCGCTAAATAATTTTAGTTGTAGCTGGAAACAATTAATATTAACCGACTAAGTCGTTTTTGTACGTGCTTAATCACACAGTGGTAGTGCAATAAAATAATTACTGTTTCATGACGTTAATAGACCAAATAGGTATAATAATTTTGGAGTATGCGTTTATCTGAAATTTTTGTACTTATATCAAATTTGAATTAGCAAAAGCTCCCTTCAAAATATCGATTTATGATCTGACCCTCTACAAAAAAGATATTTTTCGTATATTTATGGTATCTTGATCCATGTGAAGATACACTCACATTCCAATGATGTAACATTATTAAATTTTCTATAAGTAAATAAAATTCAATTTTCGAAACGATCACTTTTGACAAGTTTATCTACTTTAAAATGATTCAGGTTACCGACATTAACAACATTAATTGCCATTGTCGGCACAATATTGCTGCAATATTCAAACATCGAATCTCGATTTCTGATTTGTAATCATTATTTGCCCAATATCGTGCCAGGATTGTATATGCAACCTTGTATTGTATAACGTTGGTTATACATTTACTGCCCTCATTACAATTTTGGTTGCATTACACGCCACCCATATAAATCTAATAAAAAAATCTATATGGATAAGTCAATAATGGCAGAATATAATTTTATAAATTTCCAGCTAACCTTGTAATTACAATATTTATACAATCTAACGCCACTATTTTTTTTGCAATACTGGTTAAATATAGATTTATCGATTTCTTTCCAATATTGGTAGCACTATATGACACCAAAATAGACACGGTACTCTACAGGGTGGTCACTTTTACAATGTACACCATTGGGATCTCGGAAACGGTAAGAGATACAGGGTTTGTAAAATAAGGAAACAGTTGCGCCATTTTAGGCCCTTTAAACAATTAAAGTGCAATATCAAGTAGCGTTTTTAGTTTTTGAATTATCCTGAAAAAACTGAAAAGTTGCGTTTTTTTATTTCTTTAATAACTTTTTATTAAGTATTAAGACTAGTAAAATGAAATCCTGCATGTTTGCATAATTGAGCAAGGGATGCCCATTGCATTCTTAAAAATGTTCTAGGCAGACTATACATATAGTTGGGTTTTCATGAGTAACTTTCGATTTTCTTATGGCCGCATACAAAACAAACAACTGAACAAACTAAATAAATAAATAAATAACAAACTAGATTAATGCACTTTATAAAAACTGATACCCCTTCTATGTTCCATGCAGAGCGGTGTTCTTCTGTCCATGTTTAATACTGCATCACGAATGGTTTCCCGCTGATAGATTGGAAAAGGTTTATTATTTTGTCTGTAAGTGTTTTTTTGAATAGGTGTGTCGAACAACACCTTATCTTTCACAGCACCTAATAAAATCACAGTAGCATGATTTCCAATCTAAGATCCTGGAAACCACCACTCATTCACATACTATCTAGCAATTTACGCATTGTGTGGACCTCCTCGAGGAGGAGGGCGGAATTCTTGCGCTTCCACGCTCCTTCAGCGATATAACCCCAACATATATTACGTATGAGTGCATGGTAAGATTAAGGGTGGGTGAGGTCAGGATAGGATCGGAATGGATAGATTACGGTTCCGAGGGGGAAAATACTACCCCAGAAATCGCCTAAACATCCGTATATGATGTACGTTGTCAGGTTGCGTTGACGCACCCTGTATGTAAGATATTATAATGACGTGTATTATGTGTTTTAAGTACGAGTGTATTGAGTTTGAACGAAAAAAAATTTTCTTTTTGTGTATATGCATAATGTATGTGGGTGTATGATACGCCACTGGAAATTTAGGAGAAATATAATTCAGTATGTAGACACGTGTATTTGAATGTTATAGAGACTTTAGTGTTGGAATAATTAGATTCTGATGAATGTAAATGTGAAGAGAAATTTGTCGATGGGACGATAAAGTATTGCTACTGTATTGCTACTGTTAGAAATTAAATGTTTGAAGATAGATGAGTAATCTTGGACAGAAGATGTGAAGTATAAGTGTAGAATGTTTTAGAAAATATGCAGAGAAAGATTGGGTATGTTTAACAGTTAATTTCAGAAAGTTTTCGTAATGTTGTGCAATTGTTTTGAGAATATGTGCATGTACATGGGATTTGAGACCTTAGACGGTACTTATTTTTGCAAATGTTGCGAAAGCAGATCGAGCGCAGGTTGGAGATAACTGTTAAAAGTTGTGTAATGGTCCAGAGTGGCTACTGAATGAATGTGGTGACGAAAAATGATTTCTTCATGAAATAATTGAAAAATTTGTAAGTAAGAACAAATATGGCGATGTATTGTAATTACACGCGTGCTTGTATAGAGGGTAGCATCTGTTGGAACTATGAAATTTTGAGTGAATACTATTGGAGAATATAGCGCGGAAGGAAGACATGTTTAAAGATGGATGACTGAAGGTATAAATAGGAAAGTCAGGGATTGAGTGGGAGAGTTAAGCTTTCTCGTTTTTGGCGGTTGCTCGTGGTGAATGTTGGGGAAAACGCGCGCGAGGTAGTGTGGTTTAGAATGGGTTAAGTTGGAGTTATGTTTGTGAATAATAGTGAGGCAGTAATTGTTTAAACAACTGCGTAACCCGAACCGGGGATGAATCGTAAAAGACATTCATAAACAAAACAATAATAAAATTGAGATTGAAGATAAAATTAGTTTGTGTTTTTCTTCAAGAAAATAATAAGTGCGTAAGCAGATTTGAATAAAGATAACAGTTGTAACGTTAGTAGCGTCAAGTTTAGCGCGTGTTCTGGTAACGAGATTCAGTTAAAATTATTTATGGGACCACCTTTTAAGTGAACGAAGTGTTCGTTGTATATTAAGCCAATGTTTAAGTAACGTTACATGACATTGAAAGTTTATTTGTATAAGGGACTAAATTGGTGTAAAGGTTGCTAGAATTTTTTTTAAGAGGCAACCAAATGTTTACCGTTATTACATGTTTGTGGGAGTAATAACCTCGCATAGTGAGCTATTCGCGAGTGCACAGAGGAATAAGTTTTGTTGAGCATTTGTAATGTGCTTCAGGCAATTTTAAGGAGTACAAATGGACTACAAATATTTGATTTATGGAATAAAGAAGAAAGAAAATCCAAGGATTAATGGACAATTTTAAGTAAGAAATTAGATTTAGGAATTTTAAGAACTCATTTAAGCCCGATTATCTTTTTGTTTAGTCTATTTGCGTATTGTTGTTTAAATTATTAAGTAGTTTTGAAAGGAAGAGATAATCGTTCTTGAGTCTTATTGTATGGTTTGTTTTAGTAGTAAGAATGCAAAGTGGTATTTGGTGGTTTAACTTTCAACCACGCTGATGTAATTTGTGTTTTTGTTTTATTTTGTACAGGACAATATATGTATTTACCGTTGATTGTTATTCTGTTGTTTATTTAGCCAGGTATGGAACACAGTTGTAACATTTACTTAATTGGTGATCTAGTTTTGACAATTTTAAAAGTAAGCTTTTCATATTTTAATTTTCAGATTTATGAGCAACCGGAAAGGCTTTATTAGCCAGGTTGATTGCAAAATTTTCATGTTGGTTTATTTAACGCAGTACAATTAAAGTATAATTAAAGACAAGAGTTTTGAGAAATTATACAGGTACGGATGTATATTACGATTCAGAGAGATTATTTTGAAGTAACATTTATTAAGCCGGAGACAGTGATCTTCTTTTATTTAGGAATTTCCAAAATTAATTACCGAATATTGGATGAAGAAATATTTTATTCAGTAATAAGTAGAAATTTAACGTATATATATATATATATATATATATATATATATATATATATATATATATATATATACACAATATATATATATATATATATATATATATATATATATATATATATATATATATATATACGAGGGATACGCAGAAAATCTTCAGTTACCGTATTATAATTTTTGTTTTGGATACTTTAGTTTACGAGGTGTATTCAAAAGTTTTAATAACCTGGGTAGTGCTAAATTTATTTGAGTTTGAGTTGAATTGTTTGGGACGAGTGTTTGTTTTAGAACCTTCGTATAGGAGTTTACTGAGTAAGCACAATCCTACTTTCCACAATGAAGTAGGGTTAATTAACATCCAGCTTAAGACAATTATTTTAGCAAAGTTCCGATTGTGGTGGCGCCTAGAGACATATTTTCCCGGACTGAGCTGTTTGAATGTAGGTGTAAGGTGTTTGAGCATATTAATCATTCATTTTACTTATTATTTCGACCACGCCCATCTCCTCTTAGCTGGCTTGGCAACCCGCTTACATTAGTAAGCATGCACGACGCCTAGTGCGGTTTGGACGTGTAACAACGTATTTGTGGTGATCATGTTCCCATATGTGTACGAGGAAACCTCCTGAAAACCTCATACAATGTAGATGGTGTTGGGATCCAACCCGAACGTTAATTGGATTGTGTTACCACTGGTCCAACAAGCTCGGTATTAATTCTGATGATAAACAAACTGAAATTGTATCTGGATGTTTTCTATATTATTATTATTATTATTATTATTATTGTTAAGAGAAAGCTCGTGTTTATCCTCTATATAGACCTTTGTAATAAAAAAACACACACACACACACACACACACACACACATACATACACACACACACACACAGACACACACACACACACACACACACACACACATACACAACACACACACACACACACACACACACACACACACACGTACGTACACACACATACGTACACACACTTACACAGACACGCACGCACACGAACACACACACACAAACACACACACATACACACACACACACACAACACACACACACACACACGCCCACGGCAACGTCCATGCACACGCCCACGCCCGCGCCCACGCACACGCATACATGCACCCACGCACATAATCGCACACGCACGCACACACGCCCACACGCTCACACGCCCACACGCGCACAGCGCACACGTGCACACGCGCCCACCGCCCACACGCTTAAGCGCACACGCGCACGCACGCACACACACACACGCACGCACGCGCACGCACGCACACTCTCACACACACACACACACACACACACACACACACACACACACACACACAGATTTAATCTTCCAACCCATGTAACGTAGGTTACATACGTTATGTTATATGTAATTAATTCCTTAACCGCGGAGTTATACTATATGACCAAAAATGAGCTGAAAGTAAAATTTCGAAGAAAAGTTAAAATGCTTAAATTTACAAAGGCAAGTGTTCGAAATGTTCGCATTTTTTCTATGCATGCATGCAATCAGCGAAGAAAATTGTTTCAATACTACCTAAAGTTTCGTTTGTAGTTATTTGGTAGGGCTTTGTATACCCCATTTTCAAGTAACCCCAAAGCTAAATGTTTCAGAGTTCAGATCTGGGGACCTCGGTGGCTAAAAAGTAGGTTTTCCGCGGGCGATCCGTTTATTGGGAAATGGCCGACTTAATACCTCTCGAACATTTCGGGAATAATGAGTAGGCGCTCCTTCATGTTGATAGACAATAGTTGCAATAAATATCTTCCAAAGGGGTAGGTAATGTGTTTTCTCAAAATTTGCATAATTATCTGCGTCTAGTATTCTAGGCAAAAAATGTGGTCCTATTATGTCATTGCCCAACAGACCCACCACACATGTACACTCCAGCGGAGTTTCGTATGTGATTCTCTATTTCGATGTGGATTTTCGTAATTCCAGCTACGCAAGTTGCACACTTATTGTTAACCCAAGATGCAAGTAACAAAATACAGATTTTCTCTTTGCATTAGTCTGAGAATTGTACTATGACGATGGTGACGATTGATTTCAAGATCCTGAAACTTACAGTAGGACCTTCTTCAATGTCATGGAGTAATTGCTCTTCTTGATGCCATGTTAGTTGTCTACGATGACCAGCATGAGTCATCCTAGTAGCCAAACATCCAGTTTCAAGTAGTCGAACTTTAAAAGTACTTACTGCTTTATGACAACGGTGTCGTCTAATAGGAAACCGCTCACGATACAGATGCTATGCGGCACGAGCATTATTATTACAGACTCTAAGTAGTTTAATCATATCTAAGTATTCTTGATTGCTGTACCCTCTGGGAATTATAATAAGTGTCAACACCTAATTGTTTACCTTTGTACGTCAGTTTAAAATGTAAATATCTTACAATCAAACATTGACACACAAATGTCATATTACTTTCATCAATGGTCAAAAATACCTTGATTGCGATCTTTAAGATGGCCATAATTTCGTAAGGAGGAAGTTTTCGAATTTTTCACAAGTGGTTTTCGACCTTTTTTGCTTAAAGAGTCTAAACCCGGTCGACCGCTGAGGAATTAATTTTGAGACACACTGTATACAATTGTAGGTTATGCAATCGACTTTTTCATTATCGCTAAATCGACTTATTAGCTCATTTTACAACGTTTAACCAAGTTTCGCCAAGATCGACATGATGTCTGTGTATGTGTGTGGGTGTATGTTAGTAACCACGATAACTTCAGAACGAAAAGTCCTACGTACTTATAATTTTTATGTAAGCTTGTTTTCATTTCCTCTGGTGCTGATTAAGTTGTGGAGCAATTCAGCGGCAGGGAGGGGTTTATTAGTAGCTGTTTTGATTTTTATCAAATATTTCTGAGGCACCTCTATGTTTCAAAAATATAAAAATACCAAGGTATATACCTTAAACATATCACTTAATTATATTCTGTGCAATTTTTGATGCGACGCAAATTTGACGGCAAAAAATTCCTAAGGTAGAATTTAAGTGTTCAAATTTTGGGAATATCTGAATATATGCAGACACATTTATTTAAAAATAATTAATTACTACATAACTTTTCTTTATAAAGTTTTTTAATGTAAAACGAAATAAATGTAGAAATTGAATAAATTGATTGTAGTAAGTGTAATTTTAGGTATTCACTCCGATATAGGTTTTAGAGTGAACAGATGTTACGTTTAAACTCACGTTTAGAAAATCTGATGAATATAATCGGAAGTTTCTATATGCTTTCTTTAGAAAATGAGTACAAATTTCAACATAGGTTTTGTGCTGAATTGTATAAACTTGATTTGAGTAGAAAAGTTTATAGGAAAATTTCAGTATTGGTGTTGAATACGAACGAGTATGTGTTAAAATAGGAATTGTACGTATCTGTATTATACTTTACGCGCTTGTTTGCCTCTGTCAATTCCAGCCGTGGTACTTTTCTGTGTTTTGAAATTAACAATTGTCTCCCTAAATTAGGGACCACTCTCTATTAATCTTCCCTCAGAGAGACTATACAGTGGGCCTGTCAAAGACATGTTCTAAACCTCACTAGTTAATCTAACCCCTCTCGAATTATATTCAATTTTTGAGCAAAGGGCGGTAACAACACAGCCAGAATATGAATATGAAGGAACAGGAATAACTATCGTAAAGGAAGACGGTTACAATGTAAAACTTGGAATACTTGCTTAGGTCGGATCTGTTTAATGTAAAGAGTCCTTCGAACTGTAAAAGAGAAATCTAAACAGGATTTAACTATAAATTATTAAATGCAAGACTAATGTGTGAAGAGTATTTAGGTCAAGTAACTTTGGCAAAGTATTTTCTCTTCGAAATATGAAGAGTTATGTAGATTGTCCTGCTGTGATTCGGATGGTGCTGTTGTCGATGCTGCTACCCTGGATATCTGAAACAGAAAGCACAACCTATAAATTTAGTCATCACAAATTCTTGCGTAATCGTACGTGAGGATCATTCCTAACAGGTCAGTTGCAGGAGTAGGGCCTTGACTATTTCTAAGACCCCAAGGAAACCCAGTGGCGTTGAACCCCAAAGTGGATGTAGCACGAATTTTCTCGATTGCAGCTCAAAATGCCTTCAATACCTCCACTCCGGTTCCGTGTTAAGAGTGAGCTGCTGCCGGCAGTGGTGGTGATTCCTCTACGGAATGGACACCTCAAACATCTCCTAAAGTCGGCCTGGTAATCACTACCGCAGTTCACGCATTTAGGCCAGTCAGTACGAGGTTTAGTGCATTCACTGGAGCGGTGACGTCCTGCACACTTGACACAGCGTGCCGCCTTCTTACAGCAATGCTGTGCGTGATGGATTCCCTGGATTGGTGACACTGTCCATTGGCGGATTTCCGCGGCAAGTGTGTAACAAACCTTTTAAGTTGTGTTAAAATATCCAATAATTTAGGCAACTTCGTTCATTTTTGTCTCATGTGAATTGCATATCTTATTGGTTGAAAAGTATGCGTTTAGGTATTTTAAAGTCGAGGTTGTACGCGCATTTCGTTTTGCACATTGAGTTCATGCGCCGACATCTTTTTGGGGTTGTTGCTGTACAATAATGAAAGCAAAAGCGTCCATTTTTCTCTTGAATATATTTAAAAATGTCGTATTTTTACGGTAAGAGCTAATTAAACCTATTTTCATTGTTTGATATGTTTATCCTTTTTAGGCACTTTTATTTTTACTTTCATTTTACTTTTATTTTTAGTTTTATAACGTTAAATTTTCCTTTTACGTAATTTCATTTACTATTACGTTTCAATTTAACAATGATGACGCAGTAGAAGTTTGTTGCTATGCAGAAAATTATAAATAAATGGTACATTAACCCATTTAAATCAACCAAGTTTGGCTGTTTATAAAGGAATTTACTTTTTGGGATCAGCGAATATTAAAATCCATCTCAAGATTAATTGCACAACCAAATTTGAAGCGTGGATTCAGCATGTTGTTATCCCTAACAGTATACTAGTGACAACCAAAATTTAAAAGTACTACAGGTATTTCATTTCTAATCATTAGGTTATAAGGTATTTTTAGTAATTTAGATTTACTAACATTAGTATTTAGATTTGCTACTTTCTAACTTGACTTAAAAGATTTTTATAATAAACTTTGTTTTGTTTTCAGTTTTACATTTACGGTTTACTTGTTTTCCATAAAATAAGTTGGCAAGTTGAAATTATTAATAACAACCTCTACACCCAATTATTAATTTTTTATTACAAGTCTTCGATGGAGATACCTAGAAATACCACGCACTCCATTTACCACGTGCTCTTTAGGTCCTCTTCTGTTGGCAGCTGGACCGGCAGAAACGATATTATTCGTCCTTATTTATTTATTCCGAGTATTAATGTCGCGCTCGTGCAACTCGGAGCTAACTTAGTTCTCGGAGATTTCTACGGATACTCCCTCTAGAAACATCTTGAAATTCCGTAGCTCTTCATCTGACGAAGGATTACCGGCTACAGCACCCTGGTAACGACGCCTTCCTTGGCTTATGGGCGGTCCGTGATACCGAAAAAGGGCTCGAAAGCGTGGACGGTTGGTAAGCGTGATCGGGCGGTCCATCGATAATTTGTTTGGCTATTTCTGCTGTTGGTGGGACTATTCGTCGGCCAATGTAGACTCGTTTGTTGCGTCGTGGACCGGTTCTGCTGCTAGTACAGGCATGGTAGTCTCCTCTGTCTGCTTTTTTACCCTTCCCTTCGGCGGCCTTGCGGCCCCCCACCCGCCATCGTAATAAGAACGCCGGTTTACGCATATACGATTTCAAGTTGGTTTTCACTGTACTGATCACAGTGTGCTAGAGGAGCATCGAGATTCTAGCTTTAATGCGGAGATTTGCTGTGGGGTACGACCGGCTCGTATAGCGGGAAGCCTGTGCGTAACCACAGCACGTTCGTCAGATTCATCTTGCGTGCTATAGCTAGATAAACTTTGCTTATAATTATTTTTATAATTAACTAATTAAATTAAAACAAGACGGCACTTTACTACACTTGTGTTCTAATCGCAATAATTTTTTTGCTGTTGATGTTGCTTAGTTGCTAATAAATGTTCATTTTTCTGAACTGAGCTCCTTTCGGACACCCGTGTGGTGTTGTTGTATTTTATAGCATTTTGGAGAAAGAATTTTTGGAGCGATTTTGTAGATCTTCTGCGATACCGTCTATTTTGGCTAAAATCGTACATTAGATAAAATTCTCTTGCTTCGATAGTTATCTGCTCCTTCTTAGTAAACGTGATTATTGTAATGTATAGTTAGTGAAAATGATTTCTTAGCGTAACCTTTAAATTTATATTATCTAGCGCTTGTATGTTGGGAAACAGTTAATTGAATTTACTTTAAATTGTTCCTTTTGAACAGGATGAATTTTGTTGTGTAACTATGAGTGTGAATTAAGGCTTTGGATTTTATTGTTTTTACAATAAAATTGAAGAAAACGTGGTGTACACTATATCTCTTATCTTCGTTAGCTACAACACTCATAAATGGGAATGTCTTCTATTTGGAGACCATATTTCGAATCAGCTAATGGCAATCTCCATTACTTAAAATTTTTATTTTGTTTACTATTGCCGTGTTCTGACTGTTATTGATCTGCGAATATTTGCTAAATTAATTGATTTCGCTCTTTCAACTGGTAATTTGGCTTCTGAGGTTCTTTCCAGTCGTAGTTTTATGTTTCGTTTTATTATATCAACGTGAATAGTTGGTTAAAACTGATCTGCAGTATGAATTAATATCTAGATCTTTATCGTGTAGAGTTGCTGTTGATTAGTTATGCGACACTCCCTGGTGCTTTTCTACTGGATGGAGAGAAAATGTTACTTATATAGGGTATAGTATCATTATTGATGCTTTTGGGCTACAATTGTTTCACTACTTTACGTGTTCAACATTTGATTACTCTCTGGGTAATAGGCTATGTTTTCTTACCTGAAGAACGATGACGAAACCATGGTTAGCTTCTCACGAGTGGTTTAGTGTAGTGATACAGTTACGCGAACTATTGGCATTGAGAGTGAACGTAACACTTTCCTCTGACTCAATAACTAGCTGTTGTTTCACCAGTTTCTATGTCGCAAAATGATTTGTATTCCTAACAAGGTTGTTGCGATTACTTTTATACAGGTTTCCAGTTGCGTTACCGATATTCGTAGACTCCCGGGTATGGCTAGTTGTATCGCCATTTTATTTCTAATTTTACGTTATTTACCGTTCTTCTTTGACACTTACTCGGAACAGTGGTCTATTTCTGTAGATGGACCAATGACAAAATGATGATACTCTTTACAATGCGAACCTTTTAAAATACGTTTAGAGGTTCCCCTACATGTACAAGTATTTACATAAAGGGTTAAAATAATATAAAAGTGTTCCAAACATAAATATATTTAAAGTAAGTATTGGTATAAGAAAATTATAGTTTGATGGTTAGTTTTATTGAAGAGATAATGAAAAATCTGTTTTACTTTTAAACTGTGGTAATTTACGCCTCGACTCGAGTTTGGCTCTTACAAACCCATCTCTAGCTTTGTGGCCTGAAACTTCTTTGGAAGCTTCTGTCACCAGTTGGCCACAGCCTGGGTGTGGCAAGGAAATAAGGGCATTGACAGTTCCATGTCGACCTTGTCATCAATCCAATCCTTTATTGTTGCACAAGTTATGGAGATCAGCAGGGGAGGTTCACTTAACTTGCAGTTTTGCCAGTATATCAAATCTTCATAGGCATCTTAAACTGTCTGATAACTCCTTACCATTTGAACGGGCTTATAGAATTCGTCTCAATGCCAGCTTTCTTATAAACTGCCTATTATCGTGAAGCATGGAAAGCACTATATTCTCGGGGTGCGCAAAATATGCATTTCTTTGCAGTACCGGATCAATTATATTCAAAAGGTGTGCTGGAAAATATCTCGAACGTTGTATCATCTTTAGTAAATGTCGTGGTCCATCGAAACAAGAAGATTTTGTTTTAATATCGAACCATGTAGACCTTTATTATAAATTCACTTAAAATAATAAGATTGACAGTGGGTGTTTCTATAGCAATGTATAAGCACAAAATCCTGTTTGCACAAGTTACCCCACCTAGAGTGATTTAAGTTACCTGGACTCCTTTCAATAAAGTCTACAGGGCACTTACCAGAAACTACAATCACACATATGTCGAAAAGATATTTTTAATCTGTACCCAATTGGTTTACATTCAATTCTGGTAAAATTTGGTGTATTGGTTTAAACTGTGTACTAGGAAGTTTCCCACATGATTCCAACAGCTTTCCTATAGGGCCAGAAAACCCACGTCGACCTGCTGTTACACCATCCAACGAATGTAGTAGGTGGCGAAGTGGAAGCTCATTCGAATGTAACAGACAAATGAACCAGTGCAATGGTATACCAATTTCTGACTCTAACATACAGATAACTCCGTTTGTTGCTCCTGTATTTACAACTGTCCCATCGGCACCAACCGCAACGAGCGCCGAATGATTGTATCTGTTTGTAGCATCTCCAAAATACTTCGCTTGACATGGCTGCAGTTCCAGATTGTGGCGTTACATGCTCCATATATTTAGAACCAGGTTCTGCAAGTAACACGATGTGTTCTTCTGTTATGGTGCGCTTATAGTGTTTATTTCCGTTTGTATGGTGTCAAAGTTCTGTTTTTGCGGCGTCAAAGTAAACACCTGTAAAGAAGACTACATCAAGCCACAGTACAGCTTACTACAAAATTCTTAGAAATGAAATAAAGCAAAATACCCCACTTTAGTTTAAACTCTTATTATAAATTGCACCTGAAAGCTAATGTAGAGAATAAATAAATAAATACCTTGTAAAAGTTCAAACTCGAGCATTTATGTCTGCTGCAATTCCCTCTATACTTTTTCGAATCCGTCTTATCTTGTTTCAGTCCACAACTTTTGAAGAATCCTCTGCACTAACCACACCGAAGTCCTCAAGGACAGAGCTTACCATCAGAGCTGCAGTTCTATCTGAAACGCCAGTTCGGTCACAAGCTGCAGCTAATTTAGGTAAATTAAGTCTCATTTGCGAAGTACAAGGTGTAGATTTACTATCAGTTACAAGCTGAGACGTCGAAGGTGCATTTTCAAATAAAGTTTGTTCATTGGTATCTTGAAAGTCAGGAGATGAATCAGTTGTCGTGGATTCTATTGTAATAGTTTTATTAATTGGCTTGGTATTTTCCTTTCGTTGTAATCTCTTAGCTATCTGTTTTGTAGTAGTCCAGTCTACAGAACCCATCATCATTTTCCGTGTTGTGCGTTGATCGAAATGGACGCTCTTGCAATGCTATCTTCATTGTACAGCGACACAGGGTGTAGTCCACACATTTACAAATGGCAATGTCAAAAAGAGTATTTTTAGCGTGAGATACAAATATTTTGCATTTTTCTGGTAATGGATCTTTTAAACGTTTTTTAAATTTTTGAGATTTATCGTGATAGTTTCTAAGAAGCTCTAAAATCCGTTGGTCTGACTACACTGGAATAGATGCTTTGTTTCATATTTTTTACATCAGTTAATATTATATTTAATATGTCTCGAACACTTGGATCTTTATTACTTCGTTGAAGAAATTCATTTTAACTAATATGTAATACTGCATGATATCATAGTATGTAGATAAAACAGTAGTTGGTAGCTCTTTGGGATGTCAAAATAAAGGACAAACTGCATGCTGTCTTATACGATGCATTTTACTGCACTATGTACTCGACTGCTCGTATTGTAATTAACAGACTTAGAGGTAAACGCTCGAAACAAGCTTACGCATTGTCAGGGTATTTTGAACACTCTGTATACGTATTGGGTAATTTTGTGTGTGATTTTATTCACTTAGTTAGCTTCTGTATGTATATTTTTTTGTTTTGGTTAAGAGCTTACTGTAGATGAATGTTTTGTATGAATGGAACACGCTGTATGTAAAGGAATTTTAGGAATGTGCAAAGTGTATTAAGGAATTTCGTTTTTTTTGGTGTAGTTACGTAATTTTTATTAAGAAAGTCAGTGTAGTTTTTTTTTTGGAATTTTAAGTACAATCAGTTATAGAGTCAGAATGTTGGTTTTCACCCGTGTAACTAATATGAATGGACGATTGGTTGTACCTTTGCAATAACATTTTTGGTATCGTGTCGAAGGAAAGTGCAAACATTGCAGTTTCTTCGCCTGAAGTCGAGATAGCATCGTAAATTTAGAGGGGTAGAAATTGTAAAATTAAAATGGTTGATTGGTGTGTTTGAATGAATCTGTATGGAGGGGAACGTTTTTTTAATATGGCGAGAAAGTAATTTTGAATGAGAGAGACTCTGTCTTAAGCTTTTGAAGCGTAAAGTCGTGTGCGTGTGGAAGTCGTCAAATTATCGGAATCGGGGTTTCATCATTGTGCGAGCTCCTAGTGAAAGTTAAGGGAGTAGTGTTGAGGACTTGAAAGAATAGTCGATTATAACCAAGTTTGGGATTTTTTTGTGAAGTAACATTTCAACCGGGCTCGCGCATTTATTTAGTTTAGTGGAGAAGAACGGCATCTTCGAGTGCGTTTATGATAGAAATTTGGTTCGTGTTTATTGTAGTGCGAACCTGAGGACTATTGAATTTTCGTTAGTAACGAGATATAATTAGAGAACCCCTTTCCTAAGATTAAGTGAACGTAGTGACCGAACACCCACCCACACGTACTGTTTAAGATTATGTAAGACGAATTGCTGAGTGTTTTTTTTGTGTTTATTTGCCGAACCTTATCAACTTTGAGTTAAAAGAAATTATTAGAGGGATTTAAAATAGTTAATGCTGCTTCAATAAGTTACGAGACATTATATTGAAAAGCAGGTTGAATTCGAGGTAGAGACCTGGAGGAAGGCAGCTTCGTGTCGTCGACCAGCAGCAGTACGGTGGACTGTACAAGCCGTATCCGACGCTGTCCTAGAGCAGAAAGCATCCCTATTTTCCTGCGTGACTTAGGTAATATAATTTACATTCTGTTCGTGATCTTGCGACTTGAAAGAATAAAATTTGTTTGTGTTTTTATGTAATGTGTGTTAACGAAGGAACCTGATGGAAGTAATTTATTTGTATTTTTTTAATTTATTGTGTCATTTTGTCAACGTTCTCGGACAGTTTCCTTTGTCTATTTAGTAGCTATTTAAGGTGTTTTGTTTTTTGATACCAGTAATATTTTATGCAGGAGGTAAATAAAATCTTACCTTCATTATTCAGTTTATATAAGATTTACGTGCTGGAGTAATCCAAATTTATTGAATTTCTTTGAATGCAATTTAGTTTAAGATAGTTTTGCTACTGGCCAGAATTCAAGTGAGGTAAAATTAAGAAGATACGATTACCGTTATGTTCAAATTGACCTGTTTAAATTTTAATTGTTTTATTTATTTATTTTGATTTAATAGATGTTTAACTTAGTTACTATTTTGGTATTTATTTTGATATTAAGCCTGACATAGGGTGATAATTTATTGCTCGAACAGTAAAGCGTCGTCGCGTTTTATTTGAGAAAGTTGGTGTGTTTTTGTTTTGTTTGATGGGCAAATTAAATTAACGTAACGTAAATTTCAAATTTAGAAAAGAGCTGTAACCGAATTGAAGTCAGTTGGTTTGTGTTATTTGGATTAATTTAAGGAGATTAGTAATTTAACGTAAGGGGAACATTAGAGATTTGCATTAAATTTTAATATTGCTGCACGGTGGTAAGTTGAAAAGATAAGGTGCAGTTTTGAAGCCTTTTTAGGTGAAGCAGTATTGCGGAACCTGAGTTAAGACGTTACGATCGGTAAGTGTGGTAAGTTGGGTATTCGAACCACAGTGTACCGTCGTTTTATTCGCATTTTAAAACACCCTGGTGTGTTCTTTAGGATATCCTGGCGCCTACCGGAACCTATTGTGTCATTTTCCCGATTTTGACTTTGGTAGAAACGTAAACTACGGAGACGAGACTGCTTTGTCCCAATAGACCCTCACCCGCACACCGAGCTATCCGTGTAAAAACCAGGTTTATCTTTTACCTTGTCCTAGTGACCATTTATACCGTAACAGCATACGCAAAATACAAGGAATAACTGACCAAAGGTTTTGTCTGTTTTAGGCACGTGGGACGATTGACGGCGAAGTGGTAGTAGGGCTGAGGATGGGGGATCTGAAAATGGGAGTAGACAACAGAGAGAAAGTTAAAGTGTTTATTGGTGTCATTTTCCTTGTGCACAATCTCGATGGTTACCCGTGACAATTTAGCCATATTTGTCAATATTTGATGCTTATAGGGAACCTCTAAATGTACTTAAAAGATCCGCATTTTTATATATAGTAAAGAGTATCATCTAAAATACTTTCCGCGTAAGGTCACTTGAAATTGTTAAACAGAAAATATTTGGATTTTTTACGAGGTACAAAACATAATAAATTTTATCAAATTTTGATGCGCGATGGGAACCTGAAGATGACCTTAAAAATTTTGCTAACGTAAACACTTTACTTATTGTCAACTTTCGAGTGTAGGGTCAATCAAAAATAAAAAAAATTTTTCGATCCTCTATTACTCATATTTATGATTTGTATTATATCATTCGAGTTTCGACAAGTGATAGCTTCATCAGGTCAAGAATAATGCAAAGGTAAAAATCTATCTAATTGTCGAGTTCGTTATTAATATACACATCTGCTACTTCAGATTTTAATCAACTACTAAATTTAGGTCACATTGTCTGAGCAATGTGGGTATTAATTTTCGAATTTAATTAATTTGTTGTTTAATAAATACTAAAATATTTCCCATGGTCCTTGTTTACAATCTATTTAATTAATCTCTCATCTTAATATGCAGTGACTTTTCATTTATTTAAATTTACGATTTTGCTTAATGAATAATCATCACGGGTTCGCCTTTTTAACGTTTTAATTTTGTCGACTTGACGTGGGAGCTTCGATTGGGGTTGCCAGTATTTTACTTCCGAGCTTTTAGCGAAGCGTTATACACTCTGGTGGCATAATAAATAATATAGTATACCATTGAATTATTTTTTACTCAATGATTATACATAGTTTTTAATTACTAGCGTCTCCATTGAATTATCCTAATACAATCTGAATTTATTAATTTTACATTTTGCTTTAACACGACGTTCCGATATTAAAAAAGATTGCGTGTGGTAACAGAAAGCTTCACATTTTGAGATTAAATTTATTACTTAATGATCTACTTGATCCATCAGTCTCGTTTATCTCTGGAATTTTGTTAGTGAATATAGGGAAAGGGCAATAGGTAAAACCTTTGTTAAGGAATTCTATTTCTTTATTATTAAATTTGACAAATTTACGAATCTTTTGTGAAAACTATAGGAATTGTTCTGATTTTATATTGATGGTGTTGTTTCTGGATAGTTTTAAAATTGTATTTTTATGTGATGTATTTTTTGTTTCATGTAACTAATAGTTCGTCTAACGTTATTGCCAAATATATCAAATTCAATATTATGTGTATCATAAAAATTTCGGAATGCGGTTCGTTTAAGTAAACATGCAAGTTATCTCTAATTGAAACCACTTTTAGCTTCTTTAGGCCTTCTTCTTTCAGAATTCTCTAAAATTTTCTCAGTTGTCGAAGTTTTAGTTCTAGGAAACAGGTTAACTTAAGTAGGTATCACCTATTCCTAAAAGCATTCTTGTTTAAATCATACATTTTGAATAAATATTGTTACACGTCCAAACCTCACTAGGCGTCGTGTTACCGAAGTAAACGGGTTGCCAATCCAGTTACTGTGGAAATGGGCGGGGTCGATATAAGGACACCTTACACTTACCATAAATCTACAACTCACAATACTCAGTCCGGGAAAAATTGTCTCTAGGTGCCACTACAATCCTAAATTTTGATAAAATAATTAGTCTTAGGGGGGATATTAAATTAATCCTATCCGACTGTGGAAGACAGGATTGCAGCCTACTCTGTAAAACCATTCACCACTCAATACTTTTTAAGTATTCCTCGTATACCTTTAAATTTATACTAGTAACTGTTATGAAACTCTTAGGTACATAAGCAATACCGAATTTAGAAAGGAATCCAAACAATAAAAGTCGGTTTAATAATTTTTATCTCAACAAAATATGTATTAGTTGCTGAAAAATGTAAAAATAGAACGGTCAGTGCTTTCATCATAAATAATATCTTTATATTTTATTAATACGTTATCTTTAAAAACCGTATTTAGACATTTATCAATAGTAGGTTTAGGTTTTAATACTTCAAATCTGTAATTTATACTTAAAAAAATTTTCCGTGTCGTGTTCTGTACTTGATTGACTAAAATAACTCAACGTAGTTCAAGTAAAATTTTCTAATCTATCTGGCTCATTACGCAATTCCAAATAGATCATTAGACTCAAAATAAACAAACTTGATCTTATCTGACACAAATAAGCAACAAAGTAAAATTAAATACTGGATATATATTGATAAATTTTCAATTGTAAATCTGTACACACACGTGGTTTAAAGAAACCACAATATTAATGCTTAAGGATTAAAAATTCCCCTAAAATTCTTTATACTAAACACATTAAAAATAGATAAAGTTCGATTTTCCCTTTTACTCACAGTGAACAATAATTAACGCAACAATCAAAAATGAACCCAAAAGATAGTCGTGCTTGTATCTGTCAAACAAAATCTAAAACTAATTCTTCCACATTACGTTAATTAGTCCTTTATCCATAGGTAAAGTGTAGTCTATACGGTCTGCTTTCGGTAATCCTTTTTAAATTTGCAAATGCACTATGCACAACACGGAGAAGATAGCCGTATCCGTTAATGCATTAGTAGGCTGTAACACTCGCGAACGCAATGTCTACCGTTCACTCGCGTACCTTCATGGACTCTGCTTTAACATATCTCATTATACTATAATATTTGCCCTTTACTTTAGGCTTTCCCACTTTTTAAATTTCTTTAAGCACTATTATTTTCTTCAACTCACAATAAACTATTTATTTATGAATGTCTATATATGATTTATGTCCTTTTGGGTTATTGCAGCCGCTTATATAAGCGCTGGTACTGAAATGAAACACTAACCATTCATACGGTCCATTCAAAAATAACACGTGCGACCCTTATTTAAGCTCTGCTCTAACTATCTGAACTCTGACCCTTCAATTGGGATCTCGCTTATATACCTTCAGCCCGCCATATTACCAAACTCTTCACGCTAATATCAAAATTCACCTATCACAATTGAGCATTTAGTGCGTTTCTTTGCCGAGTCGACGTCCAAAACGAACCACCGTTACGCAAAGTAAGAAGAACGTAGCTATTTTGAATTTACTTTTAAGTTACTGAAAACTCTCTGAAAATACCATTAATTGCAATTACATTCACACAGTACATTCTCCAGATCATAACTTAATTCTTGAACACGCATTAAATTTTTCTATTGCATAATATTAAAAAAAATTTCTACAAACAAAAATATGCATACATATTCCTTGCTGCACGTTAATACAACATCAATACATCATAAACTCATTCATACGTCTACAACCATTTATTTAATCTAAGTTCCTCCAAACACAGTAGCAAATACTAGTAATCCCTTACTAGTGCCGTCCCAGTAAAAATTTACTCAAAACATTATTTTTCTACCAAATTTAATGTTTTCAACACGAAAATCTCTCTACAACATCCAAATGTTCCTTCATATGATAACTAGTGCTTCATTAAACCGCAGTGGCCTATCATTTACACACAAAACCTTTTTTTTTTGTAAACTCACTTTATTTACATTCAAAATACGTTACATATGTTATCAAGATACTGCATATACATAGTGCTTCAAAATAACCGTACAATAGTTGTATGAAACTTTGGACTCACACCAAGTAATGTTAAATAACAGAGACTAAACTTACGGCAACAAATCTTACAATAATTTACTAAAATCAATCAAAAATAAAATTAAAAAAATATTATCTAGTCTTTGTTGTTAAAGGGTAATCAATTTTCTAGATTTTAACATAAAAATTAATACACAGAACATGTTTCAGAAAACCTGTGAATACAGACATTACAACCTTACAAGATGCATGTCACCATAAAACGCATATAGCTGCATATAGATCATTACTTCAATCAACGGTATAACAAGTAAAAAAATTTCTCTCCGAAGTCAACTTACAAGAAATAAAATGTTTGTTTATAGCAAAAAAGGTTACTTATCTCAAATAAAAAGGTAAGGTTGGACTACGGTTCAGCTCAGGCGATGCACATTACTTAAGATACTTATTGTAGATTGAGAGCTCTTTTCTTTATAAGGTCATAAGGGAATGCAGAAATACTATCCACAGCTGCAAATCAGATGATGACGTCAGGGGCTGGTCATTTATTAGATAATTAAAATAAACAAAACATGAGAAATTGTTACGGGTGAAAATGACAGAAGATCGGAAGTAACAGATATGGAATGGACCGGTAGCTCAGTAGAAAAAAGGCGTGGTCGGGTTAATAATTTTACTAATTGGATAGTCCGTAATACGTGAGAGGACATAGGGGTAGTACAAAATCGTATTGGCGCCATGATGATTATAAAAGTATATATAGAGGACGTAATAACTAAATGCGATAAATTAGAAACTAGTTCCAAATAAACAAGAAAACTTGCTTAACTTTTGCTGTCAATCCAGGTAAATCAGTGAATTAACAGCTTGTAAGGTTTTCCTTATAAACATTAAAGTATTTGCACGTACTCGCAATAAAATGACTTGTTAATAAATTAGCTGATCGTCAACGATTTTATTTGTTTTATATTTACGTTACGTTATATCTAAAAATGAAATCATATCAAAAAAACTCAATAGCAAATACTCTAATAGAGCAATTTTCATCAATCGTTACATTAAAGCTTTTATTAAAATAATAAGAAAATAATTGAACGTTGTCACTGTAGAGTTACTACTCGGTCACTTGCACGTAAAAAATATCTAGTCTTTTAAATCCGTAAATAATAATAACCCAGTAACAAAGGAATAAAGTTACAATGATATTAAACAGAAATGAACTAACACTCTCAAGTCATTAACACTATTCGTATATTGTAATGATGTAAATTAAAACACTCTAAATATATCTTTCTTACGTGAAATCTATTATTGTCTATACCGGGATGACTCTTGCAAGATTCAATTTTCCAAAATCATATATTGTAAGTATCTTAATTTTGATAGACACCACGGAAGAATATTATTACTGGAAACATGAATTTGGCTAATTTTTGCAGCATGAATTTTTAGTATGCAGTTAACAGAGTATGACAAGAATAGCGCACAAAACATAATTAAATGATCGCGGGTGGTTACACTTCTATAATTATTACTCTAGCAAAGTACAGGTTGTAGGTTCAAATCCTACTCGAGGTAAACCTTTTATTTGTGTATTTAATAAAATTAATAGTAATTTTGAACACTTCTATAAAATTAAGTTAATCGCCTGAAAGTGTAGACGCAGAAAAATTATAAACAAAGAAAGCGTATTCATATCCCTAACAAACACACTCTTTATTAAGATCGCCAAAAAACAAAATGTATGTAAGTAATTACCTTGATTTATACAAACGTACACATCAATTGATACTCATTCCCTTGCACTACGGTATAGGTAAATTTCGTGTGAATGACCTTATCACCTGGACCTGGACCTCTTGATGAGATTATATGCAAAAATGAGGAAAAGCACTAAATCTAACGCTAATTCCTCTTTCATGGACCCGTAAAAATATCACTTCTGACCATCGATACACTATAATGTCACCGGAGTAGCTGAATATCCTTTAAGATCAACAAAAGGTGAACGGAAAAAGAGTTCCCACGGTAAAATTTGAATAACCCCGATGGATGGTAAGCAAATTCAGTATGACCAAACCTACATCACCTGTTCAACTTCTAACCTCTCTCTTTCGTCTACAGCTTGACTAGCACACTTTTTTTCCGAATTTTAACAGTTTCCGTCATAATGTATCTTACGTCAAATAACCAACCATAAAAAAACATTTCTTCAACTCATAATCGCGGTAAAAATGATATGAGCTTCGGGAGCCGAATTGAAAGAAAAAATTATGTTACTAGCATAAATCTGCCTCGAGAAAATTATCAATGTAGTACGCTCTTCGTCAGCTATAAACTTTGGAAAATCGACTATAAACCAATGTATTATAAAAACCACAATTTTTGACTTTTTAAGTTTAATTAAATTAATTATAAAGAAACAATTTCCAATGACGTAATTTTATCGGAACTAAACTATAATTACCGTGTACTTACAAATAGGAATAACTCGTTATCGCTCAGCTTCCAAACATGGCCGTCGAGCCGTAAACGTCCTTTACCGTTCTTGATACTCAATATACGATTAAAAATTATTATTAATTTTATTAAATACATAAATAAAAAGTTTACCTCGAGTAGAATTTGAACCTACGACCTGTACTTTGCTAGAGTACCGCGCTAACCAACTGCGCCATCAAGGTTCAAGCCAAATCGATGGAAATTTTGTCTTTATGTATGTAGAACTGATATAAATTCAAAACAAAACTTATAATAATTCAATATACTATTGTTTAAGAAAATATTTTGGCCAATGTGGTAACACGACAATATTTAGGAAATCATTGTATTTGAATTAAATTTACAAATCCTTTGCATATTTATAGCGACATTTTATACCAAAGCAGTTATAGGCAACTTGAGAACTCTAGGACTGTCAAAAGACGGTGCTCATAGTAATCTATATATTATCATCATCACTATTGAAGTGAAATGAAAATAAAGATGATGTACTCTACCATTGTGTCGATTAAATAGAAAAAGTTCCTCATGCATTTTTAAAATCTCCAATAAACACCTTACCACACGATTGGTTGGTTCAGCTAAAAGTGTTTAACTTTTCTTACGGGGAGAAAAAATGTAATTAAAAAGATGCAACGATGATACAACTTATGAACTTAAGAAATAATGAGCTCTGTCAACTGGCTTCTTTTATGGGTCACACAGAACACACACATAAGGGATTCTATCGAATAGCAAAAGATATAATGATGGTTGCAAAAGTATCAGAAATTTTGTTAAAATTGGAAAAAGGTGAACTACTAGAGTGCAAAGGTAAAACATTAGAAGAAACTGCTGTTGATGAAGCTGCACTTTCTGATTCTTCCGAAGAAGACGAAAACGAAATGGAAGGGAACGAAAGCCAAAAACACTGTTTTGTATTTCTATTATGCCTAATGGTGTGTGCTATTTATTCAGCAATATATACTTTGTTTCTTATCTTGCACCTGTTTGACTAATACAGTGTTGCTTTTTCTTTCTATTTGTATATCTAATTTCGTGTTGTTTCCTGTTGATGTTGATGAGGAGAAACTTAAAAATCCGCAAAGAAATTAACAACGAAGGTGAAGTGGACAGAAATTGATATTACAACGGTTAAACATCATTTTGAAAATTACTTGAAAGCATATTCGTTATATGCTAATTCAAGGTTTTTAGTAAAGCCTTGTATGGGAAGGTCTATTTCCCAAATAAAAAGTAAAATACAACATCTAAAACGACGTATCTCTAAAAATAACGTAACGTTACACTTGTATACACAAGGTGTCCCAAAAAGGTCATAACAACGCTCTTCCACGTAGAGCACACCTCAAAATAAGTCGATTTAACTCAACTTCCTTACTCCAAAAGTTCATAATAACCGAGATACAGGGTGTCAAAGTTGAACAAATAAATCACATTTTTTTAATATCTTTCAACTAATTTGAGATAATTTCACGAAATTTGGTTAGTTGGGATGAGAAATTCAAATTTCAAATTCTGTTCCATCTCCTAGAGGGCGCCACAAGCGACAATTAGGAAACTTTAAAATCACTGCAACTTTTTAGTGCCACGGTGTATGTCATTTTGGTCTTGATAAATCTTTTCCACACTTTACAATTCCCAACGGTGGGTAAAATTTTCCACTTTTTTTAAATTGCCATATTTCGACAATTAGCAAATTGAAAATCTGAAAAATAGTCTTATAAGACTATACGACTATACTATACTATAATATTTTATAACTATTTTCTCAAAATATTTTTAAATAAATATTATATTTAAAATTTAATTGGGGTGAACATAAAATACTCACCTTTGGTAGGAATGTTAGAAAATAATTAAATCTGGCAACGCCAAAAATACTACCACTAAAATACATCTGAGTGTATAATAACACGTTCAGACTTGTCTTAGGTGCTTGTAGTTCCGTATTTCGCTGCTTGCTGTTAGTGTGTCATTGTGTTTTGAAGAAACAGAGAAATCGCATCGCCACTATTAGTCTAAACTAGTTAGTTTACGTTGTGTAAGTTTGTAGGTGTATATTCTCTAGATATTCTATAACGGTGAAGTAAATGTTTGCTTTTCGAGTAATTCAAGGTGCTTAGGTTTTGAGTGAATGTGAAATGGAAGAGATATTACAAAATATGCTGGATAATGACCCCATGTCAGATCAAGAGCATGATGATTGTTATTATGATAGCTATTTAAAGGACCCGGAAAGTACGGTATCCTCGTACGGATTCTGGTAGACTGTGACTTTCGCTATGTTTTAAAAATGGAGGTATACACCAGAAAAAAAGAAAGTACTGCGGCAGAATCAACAGGGCCCAAAGGTATCGTAAAACGTCTGTTGGATCCAATAAAAATACGGGCCGTAACGTCAGAACAGACCTGTACTACACATCCATTGAACTAGCAGAAGACCTATATCAAGACTTAGGACTTACCATGATTCGCACAATACAGAGCAACCGCAAACATATACCGGACGTTTTGAAACGTGCACATAATAGGAAATTATTTACAAATATGTTTGTTTTTACCGATCCCCTTTCAGGACGCCCACCAGTAACTCTTGTGACTCGGGTAAGTCCAATAAAAATTTTAATTTTTTATCAACACAACGATGATGCAGTGGGCAGCATCCAGAAAAACAAATCTGCCATAAATCTGTTTTACAATGAGATTAAAGGAGGAGTCGACACCATTGATCAAATGACAAGAAAATACGGCACCAAGATATCTACACGAAGGTGGGCCTTATTTGTATTTTTCACACTGTTGGATATCGCAGAACTAAATTTATTTACCCTATTTACACTAAATTTTCCAAACTGGAATGAAAAGAAGCATAATAGGAGAATAATTTATCTTCAAGGGCTAGGCTTAGGCCTTATCGAAAATACCACTGGATTACATACACAGATGATAACTGCAATGGAAATTGTTTTGGAGGAAAGTCTAATAAAAGTGAGCGATCAAAAGACTAACGAGAGATTATCTCTTGGAAAAGCCAGGTGCTTCGCCTGCGTCAAAAGCGCAAACTCAAGAAATGGGGGTATCACGAAATTGTCTAAAACATCAATAATGTGTTCTAAGTATAGTAAATATGCTTTCGGCTGACATAGTGTGAAGACCAACATTTACATGTCATGCACTGATCGTCGACGAAAATTCCGAATTTGAATAAAAAAAATTATATAAAATATTTTAAGGTTTTTTTATTTTTCATTTGCAGTTTTAATGATACTTTTTTATATTTTTGTTCCAAATATGTTTATTGCTTTTGAATATACGTGCTGTATGCAGTCTGGGATGTAGTAAATAAATATAAAATATCACCAATTTTAGAGTGGAAAATTTTTTACCCACACTTGGAAATACTTTGAACCTATGCATAGTTGGTAGTTTAAGGGTTAAGAAATTAGGTACACCTTATTGAAGTCGTTGGAAGCAACCCTTCCCGAGAAAAACGCATCTGATGCTGATGACGCATGTAAACTGTCAAAGTGAGTCGAAGGCTATTCCAAGGTATTGCAATTTTTTTTCTCAAACGACAACCTTGATGTATTATATTGCTTAAAAAGTAAAAAAAAATCTAATTGTGTAAACTGTAGATAAGTTGGTTTTGTTAAATGTTTTTTTTAATTTGTACTTAAAAGAGTGTAAATTTTTGTGATTTTTTATTTGTTTAGGTACCTTTTTTTTGGGTTCGGAGATATTTATGAATGGACATTATTGTTTGTAGAATCACGTTTCATTCACAGGTTTTTGTTATTTTCTTGTTTTTTTTATATTAGTGTATTTGTAAATAGGGATAGTTTTGTAGAAATAAATTTCGTATTTTAATTTGGTTAAATCAATTTGGGATTACATCACATACAAAATTTAATGAAAAAAACGTATTAGAATATTACCTTGTAAGGTACATCTTTTGCAAAAGTTCTAGTAGGCCGCCAGATAGGCAACGTTCCGATTGATAAGAGTTCGGTTTTAACATAAAGAAATTGACTTTAGGTACATAGCATTAAAGGCTATTTTGGATAAAAATTTCCTTTCGTTAAATATGAAATTTCTCAGATAAGATATCGAGCAGAAACAAGCTTGCTGACAAATCAATCTCTCGGGACGTTTTTCGAGTTAGACTCGACTCGCGGAGTGGTATATTTAAGTTTTTTTGGCAAATTAGAGTGGAGGTGGTTGAAAAACCAATGTGGAGGATAATAAATAATTATGGTTAGTTCAGTTAGGAGTGTAGTACTAGATTCACGTGTTGTTTGTTTGCGGTCAGCGCAATATCCGCAAAAGGGGTAGTTAAGTAGAGGTTGGAAAGATTTAGGCAGACTTGGGGCTGTATTGAGTTGTCGTAGACAAAATGAATAAAAGGTATAATATATTGGCTCACTACACCCTAAATTATTCTTTTGGTTATATATCGTTTGTCCTAGTGACATATTTGGACGTAGAAGTGGTTTTCGTGTTTCTTAAGAAGTGCCTTGTTCTATGGACCTGCTGTTTCGAAATTTGTGTTTTTTTGCGGATTAAAGTAACAAGTTCCTCTTTAAAATGGTAACTTTTGGGTATTTTGCCGACGTTAAACAAACTGCAAACTAAACTGCTGTAAATAAAAGCTTTTCGTTTTTCGTTATTTTAAAATTAATAGGTGATAGTTCAAGTGTAAATGATTAAGCGCATAACAAACAATTATCGCTGTAAATAAAGAAAGCTTTGGTTTAAGTGTAACCATAATATCAGTCAAGAACTTTCTATATATCGTTAATAAGAAGACGCCGTTAATAAGAAGACGCCGTTTAAATAAATATACCGAATTTTAAGTTTCAATGAGTAATTAAACAAGTAACGCTTTGTAAATAGTTGTGGGATTAAGTTGAATCAAATGAAGTATTAGTTAACATTGTTTTGGTTGAAGTAACTGTCGTAAATTAAGTTCAAGTAAATATGAATAGGATTTGTCGTTTGTGAAATTTCACATGGAAAGCGTACCGTAGTAGCCAACTGTCGAATTATTCAGCACCTGGTAGACATGTGTGTTTATTTTTTTTGTGTTTATGTGGGAGAATTCAAACGCTTGCATGTGTAATCTATCGTATAACGGCCCTTCTGGCAATTTTTGAAACAGTCGTATTCATCCTCACAATTTTTTTTTGTTGTGCAAATTCTGTGTATCGAAAGTTTATATTACCGATATTTTGTATTATTTCTGTTGTATTTAATTAAAGGTATTTGTTTATAATACATGGTAACTGAGCTCAAAGGGCCTTGCAAGCGTTGAGTGAAGTTTTATTAGTTATATTGCAGATGCTTGTTTTGAAATTGCGAAATTTAATGTTTTTTTAGGTAACTGTATAAAAATTTAGGATGTAAATGTCATTATATACGACTGCTTTATTGATAGATATTAAGCTATTGTGATTCGTCCTCTGTGTTACAATTGACGTAATGTAATAAGATGAACGAATGGAAACCTTTCCATTCATATTTAATATTGCTAGTAATTGACTTCATTTGATGAAAGGTTAAATACCTTTTTTAAGTAATTAATTAAAGGTGAATTTTTGAGGAAGGAGATTCATTATGATTTGTCGTAATGCATTTAGATAACGTCGTATGAGTTTGTTGGCCAAACCGCTGATTGTATTTTTTGTGCATACGAGGGTATCACTGAAAGCTGCGAGATATCTTTGAAGTATTTTTATAGGTATCGACATCGATTGGAGACATTTTATTGCCTGATTTGCCGAACAGGTAAGCGAATATAATTGTTTGTTATGGCAGCTAGATAACTTATTTTGGAATTTAGGTATCAGATCCTGATATCGAGATTTAATAAATTTTAGAACTTCATAGATTTTTGAGCGCGTTGGTTTAGTTTGTGGTGACGTATATTTTTCGTTTTAATTGTAGGATTAAATTACCGTTCAATATATTTAATATTTAATGAGTTTTGAGTTTTATTGCGCATATTGTGGGTTTTACATTTAAAGCTTAAGATTTTATTGAATTTTAGGTGAATGTGGCGTTAATATTTTTGGAGTATACTTCGTAGAAGTAGTAGATATTTGACTGAACGTTTTGGTTTCCTGTTAGGCCAATATAACATCAGTTCATGACGTTTTCCCGCTATAAGTATTTTTAACAGGTGGCGCCTTTTTGACTTTCTCTACCGATTTTGACGATTTTTGGAGTTGCTACGAGTGCCTTTTACTATCTTAACACCACAGAGCTATGCCGTGGCACAAATTGCCTTTACGGGCTGGATGCTCCAGTGAGTATTTATTTAGCCTGTAACATTATGATACGTGTAAATTGTGGTTTATGAATTTATGGTCTTTAAGTTACGACTCATCTTGTATGTTGTTGGAAAATGGCAACATTGTCACTAAAAATAGTTTTAAATTTAAAATATTTCAAACACGTGATTACTTTAAAATCTTTGGATTGGTGAAAATAATCAGGCTATGGTTTTTTGGTTTTCTGGTACCTTCAGATAAGAAGGAAAACGCCATTTTTGGCAAAAAGAAATTGAATGCGTAGTTAGTAGCACATGTAAAATTTGGAAAAGGTGTTCCTAAAAATTTGATTGAATTTTTCAAGAAAAATTTTACTCAGCCTGTTGCTGGTTTTAATCTTTTCTATATAAATAAATAAATCCTGTTGGGATTTCGAATTTTAGTTCGGCTTTAATTTTTTTTGTTTCTACTACACCTTAGCTTCGATCAAGAGGTAAGCTACTCACTTTCTTTTCTTATTTACTAGACATAGCTTTGAAATGCATGCGTACATGTTTTGAAATATTAATACAGCATAAAGATCATATTTTATAAAATTTGGGTATCTCGATTTAAAATTCTAACACAGTTATCTTATATAGGTTCTTTTTGGTGCTTTACACATTCACTCAAGATTAACATATTTCGTGCTTCCATAAGGAATAATTAAACATTTGGATATCATTCGTCCGAGGTGTGAAAGATTAGTTATGGGTCTTCGAGCCTGAATGGAAACAGTCTACGATTACTCCTTCTCATAGTATCTTCCGAATTAAGTTACACCTACAACTAGTTTCTGATAAGTATTATTGTTACATGCATACAAAATTTATCTATGGAGAGTGGCTTTTGATTGCTTTTCTACATAACGAGGCTCTCGTTATCTGTACTTTACTGAAAGTCATAACTATTACATTACTGTGCTTGCTACTTGTATTAGTGTGTTTCCGCAATTATCTTAATCCTGAAATTAATGCTTATGCTTTATTGTTAAAACATTTTCTTAGTAATCGAGAGTAATACTATACATTTGTACCTGTAAAAGATAATTTGGGTTATTCCAAAGTTTCGCTTATACTTACATTTAACTTTGCAATAGAATTTGTAGTTTATCTATCAACTTTTCTTATATACCAGCTTTGTTCTGATAAATAACCGTAATTGTTCAACCGTTAGAACTACCTGTGTTTACTGTACATATGCAACAGCTGTTTGTTGACTGAATGCTACTCATTGAGTTTAAATATACAATGTATGTCAAAAAATTATGTTAACTGCTGGGGGTTTCAATTACTGTGTAAATCAAATTGAACATTTCTTTATTATCATTGGGGTTGTATAACATTTCTTATTTTTTTTTCTGATTACAATTTTTATATTTGGTTTAGTATAAAACTGATTGAAGTAGGATTTACTAATTTGAATCTTTTGTTGGTAGCCCTATGCTTACCAATAAATTGGTTATTTTGTGTTGCGCTTTATTTAATTATTGTACTGCAATTGCCAAATGGGTAATAAACTTGGCCTTTCTAAATTTTCTAAATGCTTCATGCTTATTATTTTGTCTGTAATGCTCATAGTAATTTTACTGAAGAATATTTTGTGCTTACATAAGTAAACAACAGGGTAGACATCTAGTGCTAATTTTCGCTTTATATTTGGGGTTTATTTGCGTCCGGTTGATTGGAAGCTGATAAATTAGTCCAACGGAGAGCTCTTCGTGGAATATCGGTATACAAGAATTCAATTTCGGATAATTATAGATATATGTTTGGGTATTCTTTTCTTTTAGGGTCAACACTAGATGGCGAACCGGATTGGGTCTGTTTATGTAAAGTTTTAGTAAAATTCATAACTTTTTTTTCTAGTTTTGTTGGAAAGGTAAGTGGATTGCTGCTGGTTTATTTTGCAGATATATTATTATATATAGTATTATTTATTGTTGTATGGGGAAGATTTTTTTATAGATTTGTATTTAGGTCTGTGGGTTGGCGCTCCATAAAATTAATTTTTGTTAGAGAATTACGAAAATCTAATTATTATTTATAACATTTATAATATTTCACTTTGGGTATATTAAACAGGTAGTGCTAACAATCGTACATTATTTCATTAATCCTGTGATCTACGATCAACTTCCTAGTCCTTTGTCAGTGTGGACTTAGTTCACCATTTTCTTTTAGCTGTCTCTTTTGTCCTATGTGGCCGTAGCCCTTTTCTTGATAGAGGGGCGATAAAGAATTAAATCAAGTGGTGCCCTTTTTTAAATTATATGTATCTCTTTTCTCCTGCCAAAACGCCCATGCATCCAAGTGCTGAACCGACCGACTGAGCTTCCGGCTAATTCCTTATTCCTTGTTACAGCCCCTTAGCCACAATTTCTACCAATATCCTTTTGTGCACGTAACAATTATACCTAGTAATTGAATTTGTTTCAATTAAAATAAAGCGAAACTTAATTCGTCTTGATTAATGATTTAAAAACAACCGAAATTATTTTGATGCAGTACACTAATTTTATTACAAAACCTTCTAAACCAAAACAAATTCAAAATTGAAACAGTTTCGGTATATTAAATTTAGTCCAAAAACAGATAAAGAGGTTTGAAAAATTTTTGATTTTAATAATTTATATTCTTACACTTCTTAACAAACGAAATATAATTAATTTTGTATAATTGCTCGAAGTTTTGAAACTGTTCTGATGCAGTGTACGCCTTTCAATTTTACAATATTCTAAACGAAATCAGATATGACGAACCGATTATATTTATAACAAAACATTTTCTAAATATTTCAATGAATAAAATCAATTTTCTTCATCTGCTTTTATGACTGTTACAGTTTCATCAGTATTGGCAGGGATATAATTGTCTCACTTTGTTTGTACTAAAGTAGGTGTCGTTAATATATAAAAAATAAAAATTTTTGTAAATGAAAAGCCAAACAATTGTATCCAAATACTATTACTTAAGATAATAAAGGGCGAGTTCAAGAAATGCCGCCGTACCTATTCTTAAACGCTACTACTAACAGTAACGTTAACACTTTTCTCAATTTCTACGTCTATTTTTCAACATTTTAATACACAAAATGAAACTAATATCGACCTAATAACTATACGATTTCCAACTTAGATATCTTTCTGAATACGTAAACTTTTGGTATCGACTGACGGAAAAGATAATGGTTTAAAGAAGCGACTAGTATTTCCTATTACATTCTCTAATAGAATTTCTAACCACTTACGGTTGCTGCAATCAATAAGGAGTGTAGTATTTGATATATTTTATTGATATTAAATTTCTGCTATATTGACAATAATGTTGAACACGTTTTAAGGGAAAATTTTAACCTTATAACTCTGGAAAAATTTTAAACATTGAAATTAGGAAATGTATCTGTTATTAAAAAAATTCCAGAAATGATAAACCGTTTACAAATCATTGTGTCTGTTCAGAAATAATTGAGTATATATTGTTCGGAAATGTGTATTATTTTATTATGTACATCAATCAATAAATATATAAATTCTGTATAAGTGGTAAACGTTACTTCCGAAAAATCAAGCAATAAGTTCATTTATTGCCATACTAATTCCTAAATAGACACTACAGTTAAAAAATGTGAACAAAAACAATTAGAAGGAATTTACCTTTCTAAACACAAAATTAAATTCACACTGTTTTTTTTTTTTATGATTGTGGACCTGAACAGGCTGAATAAGGCCTATCGTGCTAAAGTACTCAGGAACACTTAGGAGGATGGATAGAGGGATAATGGATTGCCAATAGATGCCTATGAACAGCTACCTTAAATTTTCTCATATCATAAGTGAGAGGAAAACAGGAACTAGGGAGATCATTCCAGAGTTTAGAAGCCGCGTAGAAAAATATGGATTGCGCCCGTTTGGTACGACAAGTGGAGATTTGTACTGCATACTGATGATGTGAATGAGCGAACCGAGTGTTTCTCGCAAAGATAGCCGGAGATGGTATCAAATAATGTAATTCACCAGCACAATAGCCGTTGTAATAACGATAATACAAAGAAAGAACTGAAACCATCCTTCTATGCTCAAGGGACTGTATGTGAGAAATTAAGGACGGGTCATTTATAAGCCTAATCGCTCTCTTTTGAATACGATCAACGATATTGAGAGCGTATTGGGGAGCACTAACCCAAAGGTGAGAATTATATTCCAGATGAGGCCGAATTTGGGCCTTATACAGCAGAAGGAGTTGTCGAGAGGTAAAGTACCGATTAGATCTGTACAAAAAGCCTATTTTACGAGCAGCTGTTTTGGTAGCTGACAGAAGATGGTCAACCCATGAGAGAGGTTTTAGTGTTATTTAAACACTTAGGATTAAGTTATGATAAAACACTTTATTTCCAAAAAACCATACATATTTGCAGTAGTGAAATAAACATGTCATATTAAATTCGTGCGTGAAACATTAACGAAACGGATGTAAGTCATTATATGGAATGTTTATTACTTACAATATTTTATCTTATCTTTACAAGACCTCTACAATGTAACATATAAAGAAGTTTGGAATAGTAAGTATTACAATTTAAAAATTCTAGTGAAAGATAAACTATTTTACTGATAACCTTAATCTTTATCTGAGTCACCAGTATTAAATTCGTTTAGACCAGATACGGAATTTTTCAAAATATTCTAGTAGTAGTATTTTTGATATCAACATATGATTACCCGTATTACTTACGTCGTTATCTGAATGTTTACATTTCCGTAACAAATGTTTGTAATTTGGTTGTATACGATAAATAATTGAAAAGGTTTAAATTTATATTCTTTAACCTTACTTCATGGAATTCCATAATTAATAGCACACATGCTGCAAATATATTTGTTTTATATAAATATTTAATTTTCAACGCATTCGTATAATTATTAAGAGAAAATATATAAGTAAAATAATAAAAAGTAATTATGTTAATAAATCAGTAAGGTAAAACGCCAAACTTGATGTAAAGTATAATCCTGTAAGATCAACCTGTTCGTTCGTTAAAGGTTAAAGGTTAAAAGAAGAAGAAGTAAAGGAGGCAATACGGAGTATGAAAAGATATAAAGCGACGGGAGCAGACGGTATACAAGGAGAGGAGCGAGTATATGGAGGGAAGAAGGTAGAAAAAAGCGATGCGATCGACCTTCCAGAAGTGAAGAAGACCGTTCGCATCATCTCAAAGGCCACAAACACCCCAACTTCCTTAATCCGCATCATAACTCCTTCCCAAACCACCCTTGAGTTCCTCCTCGCACAGGGTGTCATTATGTTCGGGAGACACTACCGGTTCGAACCTTCCTTAATGCCGCAATCGCTCCCCAAGTATTGCTTCACCTGCACGCAGGTGGAGCATACCGCTGAAGTGTGTCCTACCCGGTCCATCCGCTGTTCTAACTATGGCGAAAGTCACAGATCCACCTCGTGTAAATCCTCGGCAAACCCGAAGTGTAACAACTGCGGGAGAGCCCATCCCACCTACTTCTTCCAGTACCAGAAGCGGCGGGAACCTCCCAGTTCCCCGTCGAAGATGGCACCCCTCGACCCTATCCTGTCTGAAGAGTCCGACTCCAATGACACGGCCTACCTGAAACCACCTCACGACACCGAATCCCTTTCCATCAAGGACTTCTTACAAGTCCTTACCCACTCCTTGACCCAGGTGTTCCACCACCAGCGAGATAGGGTTATCCATGCCTTATACTAGCTATTCCGCAACTTCTTCCAACGGAGGATCAGCACCTGCGTATCCGGTACGCGGATGAAGGTCGCCGTTATCCGCCAACCCAATCCTTAACTTATTCCCAATGGATATCCTAGCAGGGACCATTAATGCCAGGGGCGTGCGTCGGAAACGCCCCTTAATCAAACACTTCTTACACTCTCATAATATCCATATCCTTTCGATAACTGCAACAAAACTCACACCAGGATTCACCCTTAATTTCAACACACCTATTCAAACAATAGGCAACATGGAACCGCCCTCTTAGTTAAAAATTGCTTCCCATCCACTCCCTTTCAAATTTCAGCGCAGCTACAGCATCTCGAATGCGTTGCTGCGACGGTGCACTTTCCCACAGCTATAATATTTATTAGTTACTACAACCCGCCTGGCTACAACACCCTCTCCGATGACCTCTTAATTTACGCCTCAAACCTTCCAAATGTCATTATCCTAGGTGATTCCAATGTCCGCCATACCCAATTTGGTGACACCGCAACTAATGGCAACTGTAACAGGCTAACGTCCGCCCTGTTGCAGTTGCCACTCTTGCGAATCGTCAACAAACAGCCCACATACTTTAATCATTTAGGTTCCTCAATAGTAGACCACATCATAGTTTCCGAACCAATAGTTCACTATTTCGATCGTGAGTGCTTTCTAGGCACCACGATCACATCTGATCACATACCCCTACTGGTCAAAAGTTTATTTTGTCCAGCTCCTCCCACACCTCCTCAATACAGTCATTAAAGGTTTTTCGAAAGCCGACTGTAATGTGTTCTCAGATCACATCTCCAATAACCTTCCCACACCCAATCTTCAAACGACCCAAGATCTCGAGAGAGCCATTAGAGACCTAACTTCCGTAATTGCGGAAGCGGTCGATAACTCTATACCATTAGAAAAACATTGACATTTCCCGAAACCTAAACATTCCCGACCCCTTCTCCAAACTCCTACTCGCGTACCTGACCAACCTGTCAGTTCGGGTCAAAGTAGGGAAAACCTTCTCAGATCCTTTCGAACCTACAGCAGGCGTACCGCAAGGTTCTGCCTTAGCCCCGATCCTCTACACTATCTTCGCATCCGACATACCCGAAGTCACCCAACCTGGAGTAGTTCTAGCACAGTTTGGGGATGACACCGCCTTCTGGGCGGTTAATCGGAACAGCGAAACTCCCTCACTCATCATATCCAAAACCCTACGGAACTTCTCCAACTGGGCTAACCTGTGGAGAGTCTCCGTCAATCCTACCAAGACTCAAGCAATCCTCTTCCGCCATCCTCATTACACCGAAGATAAATGCCCAAAGCTTGCCTCCGGAAATGTGTCCCTCACTCTAAATCAGGAAAGACTCCCTCTTCAAGAGGGAGGAATCCTTTTCACACAAACCCTCAACTGTCTCCCGGATGTTAAAAAAACCCTCAACCGTATTAGGAACCGCGCAAACCTACTGGGCGCCATCCGCGGTAGAATCAGAGGTTGTCACCCCAAAACCCTCTTACACACGTATAAAACATATATCCGCCCTGTTATGGATTTCCGAGCTCCCACATATACAAATATAAACCCCAAACACCTTTACTCCATCCCTTCCTATAAGCGCCGAATTTGCCGACGTATACATCCAACGCGCCAATATATCCCCAGTCACACATAGAATCCAAACCCTTCAGAAAAATTTTACCCACAAGAGAATTTTCGGCGATACCATCCCAACCAAACAGATCCTTACCACTCCTTATAACTACCACTTTCTCCCATTCCCACGAAGGAAACCCAAGCTCAAATTCAAACATCCACCCGCTATCCTAACACAACTCCTCGACGACCTCCCCGAGGAGATAGAAGAATCTCTTGACAACATCCCGTATGCCCTCCGCATCCCCACGTCTATTGGATGACGACCCCAGCAAGATACCGGCCAACGAATATAAGCACACCAACCACGTCACACACATCACAACCACTATGCACACTTAATCCATTAACTCATTCATTACTCAATAATACCTAAATAATTTTTTCTTTTTTTACACCCAAAATAACCACACCTCATGATTGTACAATATAAAATAACACCAAACACCGCAACACAACAACAAGGAATGACCAGGGCTGAAGAGGAGAAGGACTCCTGAACACAGTCCACAAATAAGTAACATAAGCTAACAATAAGTAAATACAAAAAGAGGACAGAAACGCATTTAAAAATTACAGGGGACTGACATTATTAAACACGGATACCAGATATATGCGACAGTGTTAGAAGAAAGGCTACAGAAGGAGATAGAGGGAAAAAGACTGCTTCCAGATGAACAGGCGTTGTTCTGGAAGGAAGAAGGATATATATATATATATATATATATATATATATATATATATATATATATATATATATACATTAATTGTATTTTATTTAAAATTAACTTTTAAAGTTAATAATTAGCAAATTGGAGGTCGTGGGTTCAAGTCCACTCGAGTTAATCTTTTACTGTATGTACTTTAAAAGTTAATTTTAAATAAAATACAATTAATAATTATTAAATTGAACTTCTGTTAGTTTACTAAACCAATTTCGATAGTTATCTATTACTGTTTCATACAGCAAATAAAAATTAACAATCAGTCACGTGTTGTCATGTGCGAAACCTTAGCGGATTGCGGGCTCACATGACATTCACAAAAAGTTGACTGTGATCCTTCATTCTGTGTATAATAATTATAATACATCGTAACTAGGGAAGTACATACAGTTCAAGTTTGAATCGATTGTGTCTTACCTCCTCAATAGCTCAGATGGAAGAGCCCCACTCTAGCAAAGTAGAGGTCGTGGGTTCAAGTCCCACTCGAGTTAATCTTTTACTGTATGTACTTTAAAAGTTAATTTTAAATAAAATATAATTAATGATTATTAAATTGAATTTTGTTCGTTCACTAAACCAATTTCTATAGTTATCTATATATATATATATATATATATATATATATATATATATATATATATATATATATATATATACACATACACATGCTTTATTTCGGGTCACTGATCTCCATAGATAGGATTCATGTAAGTACCCTCGTTGATTCGGCGACCTTCCGCAAAACTCTCAGTTGCCGTATTTGGGTTACTAATAATCTTGTTCTGCTTCGCGTTATTCGAATAGAACAATCAAACTATTCGTATAATGGAAAGAAAAACAAAATTATTGGTGACATGGAGATGACAAATGAGAGTTCGCCAATACTTCGTCGAATCAACGAAGCTTCTTAAACAAGAGCATAGACTAGTTAACGGATACAACTATCATATATTCGTAAAGTACGTAGGTTCTCGACGTTCACCAGATCAAAGTAGTGAAACAGGAACATGCAACGTCCGGTGCACCACGTTATAATACCAAAGAATTTTAGAGTCCATTCTTATCTAATATGTCCATAATGAGTAGTCTCTAATGATCGTGGTAACACGCACTGATGCGTTTACTAGTGCACAACATACTCTGACAGCTAAAACTGCAAACAATATGCACAAGTCAGTGAATGATGTTCACGAATTCAATTCTAACTACAAAACATATACACAAATCCTAAATCTAGATATTTAAATTCACGTATAAATCCTGTATTTGCACATTAATATTGTAGTGCACAAAAGTAGTAGTAAAAGTACACGCACGCACACGCACACACACGCACATACACACGCACACGCACACGCTCACGCACACGCACGCGTACGCGCACACGGACGCGCACGCGCACAAGCGCGCGCTCAAGCACACGCACACGCACACCCACACGCACTCATACGTACACGCACACGCACACACACACGCACACGCACGCACACGCACACGCACACGCACACGCACATCCACACGCACACGCACACGTACACGCACACGCGCACGCACACGCACACGCACACGACACGTACACGCACACGCACACGCACACGCACACGCACACGCACACGCACACGCACAGGCACGCACACGCACATGTACACGCACACGCGCGACACACACACACACACACACACAAACACGCTCACGCACACGCACACCCACACGCACGATCACACGCACACTCACACGCACTCACGCACGCGCACACGCACACGCATACAGCCATAGCTCACCTGGTAATTACAGATACCATAACAAGATTGGATACAGAATCCTAAATGGATTTGTTTGAAAAATGGGCAAAAATGATATAGCGTCCATTGAGACAATATGGTGCATTAATGAGGCTTTGTGTGTTTTAAAAATGGTGATTTAGAGTTGAATATAGGTAAATGTATGGTGTACACATAAGCTAATTAATTGTACATATACTTGTTTTCTAGGTATACACTACTGATGTAGCTAAAAATGTAAAACGTGAATAACTCGGCGTTTCTTCAAAATCCCACTTGACGTGATCAGGATACGTTTAACTTTCGGCTGCTGATTCGTGTTTCTCGTATTGAACGATTCAGGTTTGCTCATTAGTTCGTCAAAGTGAATTTACGCCTAAACTGTGCACAATAGAAAAATGTTTTATATAAAGTAACAAATTAATTTAATGCATTATTTAAAATTTAACAGACTTTTTTGAACAAAATTAACGCTTAAAACTCTTGCTTCTAGGCAAATTTATATCAGTGCTTAGTAAAATTTCTGAAGTACTCAATTTGATTATGTTCAGATCAACGATTTCATTTTTTACGTCTTTTTGTAAATGTAAACGTATAAAGATGGTCATGGAATTTTAGTTTCTTTTTCATGCTAAAAAATTTTTACAAGTAAGTTAGCATAACAACTCAAAATTGACTGAATTAAATTATTCTAAATTTAACAGAATTTTTTGAACAAAATTGATGCATACTCTTACTCTCATAAGACAAATTTTAATCAATCCTTAATCAAATTTCTAAATTTAAATCAGTCTATAGTAAAATTTCTGAAGTACTCAATTTGATTATGTTCAAATCAACTTTTCCATTTTCTACGTCTTTTTGTAAATTTAAATTGGCTACTGATCAAATAACAAAGATTATTTGGAATTAATATTTAAACTGGCAATTAAAAAACAAGAGTATCATGACAATATTGCGTTGAAAAAAGCAAACTTTTTGTAACAATTAGTTCTATTCACTTTAATGAATCTTATTCCTGGAGAATGTCAAAAAAATTCGATGCTGAAAAAAAGCTGCGTTTTACAAAGATTTGAAGAAACAGGTAGTGTTAAATTTAAAAAACGGAAAGTATCTAATAAATGAGTGACGAATGATGAAAACCAACTTACAGTTTTATTCGTTATCTCCTCATGTAAGTACTTCACACATATCACATTGGACTGATATTAAAAAATATATTAAATGCTCATAAATACCATGATATCCATAACAATTATATGTCCAATATTTTGAATCAAGAATTAATTTTTGCAACTAGTTTTTGCAAAAAAATGCAGAAATACCAAATTTTCTCAATTCTATACTATTTAGCGTGGTTTAGTGAACAGACATAACATTCATTATTATAGCACTGAAGATCTTCATTGGATCAGGAATGTTGACCAACAAAATCGATGGTCACTAAATGTGAGGGGGGGTTATTGGGTCCCATGTTAAAGGTCCTTATTTTTTTTAAATATTAATGAAGCAGTTTTCCGAAATATGTGGTTTCAGCATGATGGTGCACTCGCCACTACCATCGAGACGTACGAACATTTTTAATCCACTGCAAAGAAAGTCAGTGAATAGGTCGAGGAAGACCCATTTCTTGGCCACCGTCGTCGCCGGATCTGACCCCACTCGATTTCTTTTTGTGGGGTTACGTAAAATTTATGTGTATAAAGAAATTCCAACCACACCAGAAATGAAGGAAATGCTTTTTGTAAGGGTTTTTCGGTGGTGGCAAGTGAAGACTGCCCTCAACGAGCGCAAATACAAAAATTAAACTCGTTTGGAAATAAATTTATAAATTTACGGTATTAATTTTATTTCGGTCTCAACTTCTGGGCGGTATGCGGATGACGGTTTATTCGTTATAGGGATTGAAGCAGGTTAAACGGATTCGGGCGCAACCCAAAGATAATCTTCTGTTCAGGTGTTCTTTGGGGCCAGTCCTGAGATTGCTCCGTTTCCAAACAGTTGCTCCAGGTGCTACAGTGGAAGAAAAATTTCTGGTTTTTTCAGCTGTAGAAGTTCCTACAACAAAATTAGTTCAGGCGGACGGCAGATAGGAAACAGACGAAGGTCACACGTCCCGTTCACAAACAAAACCCGTTCAGCAATGTTTTATTATGAATGGAATGAATGTTCATAAATACGAGCTTTTTGAATGAAACCAAATTACAGCGGTTTAAATTTAAATAAACGATCAGTAAAAATTGTTCTACAAGTATTGAAACAAATTAATTAGTTTTATATTTAATTACAGAGCGAGCATCTGTGAAATTAACTCTAATTAAGCAAATTTAAAGCTACTGCTTTACCTCGTACTCTTAAGAAAAATAATTCAGCTTCGACTGTGCAACAATGCAGTGAGAACGAAAAATAAAAAGATACGGCCGCGCGACTTGCCTATATAACGTCGGCATGTCCGTTGAGGTGGCAGCGTCAAAAGTTGTTTTAATTAAAATTAAATCAAATAGTGATTTAAGGCTGATATCGACACCCTAAAATTATTATTTATGAAACAACGGAGCGATTGATATAGAAAATTTACCAATTCCTACAAAAAAATACATATTCTATATAACTGGTTAATTAATAATTAGTCACGCTTGTATCAATTCATAATCACCGAATTTCGGGAGTCAGTTAATGTTTTACACATCTGTTGTCATTTTCATTATTTAAAATATATAAAATTTTATACAATTCAGATAGATTAATAGTTTAGTACATTCCATTGTTATCTCTAAAGTTATTTGGTCAAAATTATAGACATTATTACATCCATAACTTTATTTTTTAATTTGGGAAGTGCTTCAATGAACTTTGTTTTCTCTTTGCAAAATTAAATTTATTTCTAAACGGTAGTTGCAGATGGCAAAATTATGTATTAGTATATTTGCGAATGACATTTTTCTTTTACATAAACTTTCCATTCTCAAACATAACGGTTTACGGTCAAACTTCGACTATTTAAAATGCAATTCTAGGAGAGGGATCAATTAATTTACAGGAACGGTGTTAATTTTTAATTAGTTTCTTAATGTTACTCTCTTAATTATATTTACAGGGTTTCAAATTCTATTTTTGAATGCTTCGGTGTATTTATTTTTAAGTAATATTATTGTAAAAGGTTTTGAGGTTTAATTTTTAATTCAAATGATGTATTCTGATACAAATCAAGCTCTAATTGTGGAATATAAATGGAAAATTTGTATTTACAGTTAACGGTGTAATCTTTTAACTCTTTTATTTTGAATATCCAAACTTTACGGTGTAATTATTTATAATACTTAATTCAAATATCTTATCAATATTTGACGGACTTGATTTCTGTCGATGCTAATTACTGATTCTTTTATTAGTGAGGAAGGAGGAAAAACTAATCTTCAAACTCCCAGCTTACTTTAAAAAAAATAATAAAAAAAGTGCATTACTTCCAATAATAACGGTCTTAATTCTAAAAAAAAATTGAATCTAAAATTTTTTCTGAAAAAAAAATAAAACTAAGTAGCTTACGGTTCCTAATTTCTAAGAAACAAAACTGAAATTCTTTGAAAAAAAAATATAATTTCCCTAAATCTAATTGTTTCGGTGACGCAATTTACGTTATTCTAATTGTTATGCTAAACAACAGAAAAATGTTCTTAAACTTAAAACGTTAATATAACAAGTGTTTTATTTCAATTTTCGGCAGCTTTAGAAATGTTAGGTGATATAATTTTAAAAAGAAAACAAACTTACGGCCGGATTTAAGGCGGATATTGATGACGGTTGTCTGGCATCCATCTGCTGCGGCTCCTTCGGGATTCTCCATTTCTGTATCGCAGTGTAAGGTTATCATCTAAAACTTATGTTAGCGGTTCGGACTTCAAATTAATTATATACAAACGGTGGCTTTGGAGGACGGTAAGGATAAAGGATAGGTAAAAGAGACATGGGTCACCCATATGGATCACATCATGGCTCGCTAAGTTCAAGTGCACATCCTTGGATCTAAAGTACTGCGGTGGATGATCGGATCAATTACTTTGCCTGCTACACTCCATAAACGGTACTTACGAAACTGTAGATATTTTATGCGGAATTGTGACGGTTGATCTGAAGCGTAATTATTTCTAATTTAAAATATTTGGTTTGGTGTTTAATCAGCGTTGTACGGCTTCAGATCTTTTACGTGAGATACTGTTGATCTCGGTGCGCTACAACTCGCCGATGGTCAACTAGCCGTCGGCCTACTCGCCGATGCCAACTCGCCGACTGTCTACTCGCTGATGAGCCAACTCGCCGAAGACCTACTCGCCGATAATATATTATTTTTTACAAGAAACCAACTATTTATTTTAGTTAGATTATTATGGCAACCATTAATTAATTAGCTAAAAAATTTATCAAATTTGATTAAATTTTCATGGATTTTAAACATAAAAAATAACTGATTAACACAAATAATCTGATTATAAAAAATAATAATAATTTTTATCGTTCATATAGGTCGGTACATACAAATAAACAAAATACATATACACAAATATCTACAAATTTATATAAATACATATAATAAGTCATACCATTTTGTAATTGTGGGATATCCCTTTTAGAAATTCAATTATATTTTCACGGTTATAATTAACTAGTTTATTTAATATTCTTTCATCATTTTCCTCATATTTTCTCCTTTTTGCGGTACCATTGCATCCAGAAATAGCTCATTCGTAGTCGACGTCATATGATGACTGAACTTTTTTCAAATCCTCGATGAATTTCCACAAGGAAGGATGTGAAATACCAGCACCAAAAGCCACTTGTAATTTACGGTGGCAGGCTTCAGCAAAATTATTGGTCCGGTCCCTTCCATTCAATGTTCGGAAGTACACGGGCCAAATTGATGGCGGATAAGTTGGCGGTGCTCTAGTACCGTTATTGCGTAAGCGACCGACGTAAGTATTGCTGAACCAAGCCAAAATTGGCTCAAATACATCGGGCAAATAACTTTCTAACTCCATAATTGCTAGTATGACGTCTTCTTCCGGAACAAATGCCAATGAAGTTATCATATTTGCTTGCAGCGCGAATTGAGGATCAGTATTATATTGCGATAATAAATTGCAAGACGACAAATGCTTTCTCAGGTTTTCCACCAAATGAAATAAGCAGCCACTGATTACTGTTTTAGAAAAAACCTGCTGAATAGCCTGGTGAATAGCCAATTCATAATCCACATTGATATTTTCCGGATTCAACTGCGGCCAAAGTTCTTTAATCATGTTGAATACTTACTTTGATGTATGTGTCAGTGCTCTTATCGGGCAGCAAACAATAAAGTACTGGAAAGACTGGGCCTTTCTCATCATGAGTGTCTTTCCTTGCTAATATTACAAAAATTTGAGCAAACAGAGTAGGACATAATAAGAAAGTCCCATCGACAAAAAGTTCATTCATATTAGAACTCCAACTTGAATGATATTCTCTTCCGCTTGCAATTTGGACCAGAATCAGCTAATAAAAATTTTTCAAATTGATTGGGACTATATTCTTATTGCGAACATAGTTGGGGTATAACGATTTCTTCAGGAGTTTCCGGATTTACTGCGTCGGGAACTTTGTCTAATGCCCGACCTCGAATTTGGGAAGGATTTTCCATCGTAGTTGTTGCTAGATGTTTGATTTCCGAATTTATTTGTTGCAAGGTAACATTAGCAGCATTTCCAACAGTGCTGCAAGTATGTTGTTTTCGCACGGAATTGAGAGAATTATCTGAAAGGTTCGTCCATACTCTTCCATTGCAACCTCTGTGCTCGCAACGCCAGAATTGGATTGTGTTGTCTTTGTTTGTCTTATCCTTGACGTAAAGATATCCATCTAAAGCGTACTTTGTTTGTCCTCTTTGACTTTGAATTTCCATGACTAGTGTAAATAAAGAAAATATTAATTGAAACGGTCAAAATAATGCAATAATGTACATTATTTTTTCTTCAAGCATTCGCAATGAAGAAATGTACTATTTTTAATTAATAAAATATTAAATAGCTTACCTTGTAGTAAAAATATATCACTTTTGAGTTTAAGTTGAAGCTAATTTTGCAATTGTCACAAAAAAATAAAATTGAATAATTTTCACAATTAACACGATCTTAACTGTTTCAGAAACAAGATCTGAATAATTTCGAAGTGGAAAGTTAAAAACTTTTTATAGGTAAATGATCACCTAATTACTGAATGACTTAAACAATTATGAATGGGATTAAATTTTTATATGGAAAAGCCTAAATACCTCATTATAGCAAATCTAAATTCATAACATAGGTATCATCCTCACTTTATTTATTAATAAACTTTTATTTAAAAATAAATTGTTGGATATTTAATTTATATTTAATAATAATATTTTCGGCCAGTAGGTCGTCGTTATTTTTTATGTTTAAAATCCATGAAAATTTAATCAAATTTGATAAATTTTTAAGCTAATTAATTAATGGTTGGCATAATAATTTAATTAAAATAAATAGTTGGTTTCTTGTAAAAAATAATATATTATCGGCGAGTTGGCTCGTCGGCGAGTAGACAGTCGGCGAGTTGGCATCGGCGAGTAGACCGTCGGCGAGTGGACCATCGGCGAGTTGACCTGCTTCGGTTGATCTTTTGATTCGTTGCGGGATCCTTTAGGTTGAATGCTACGGGTGATACCACTTTGGTTATTACAAACGGACCTAAAAATTTCTTACAAAGTTTGGCTGCAATACCTAACGGTGCGTTTAAAAGCGGATGCTGTTTGTGTAGTATTAAGGTACCCACGGTCGGTCTACATTCTCGTCTTCTCAGGTTATAATGTTTTACCTGTGAATCAAATGATTTAGGTAAATTCTTACGGACTAACTTAAATATTTCTGTCAGCTGTTCTAAACGGGCATTATATTTAATTATGTCGGCGCGGTTTATATCTACGTTTTCAATTGGGGTGATTTCACTTTTACGGATATATGCGTTAGAAATTTTAATTGACGGCCAAAATTTACAAATTCATGAGACAATCCTGTACTCTCCTGGGCGGCGCTATTTACTGCAAATGTAAATTCATTAATATGCTTCTCCCAAAGCGGGTGTTTATTCTCACAAAATTGAGCAATCATGGTTTTTAATGTTTGGTTCATGCGCTCTACGGGGTTCGCTTGAGGCGTATAAATAGGGGTAAAACGGTGAATAATTCCTACGTCTGACAATAATTTTTTGAATACTCTACTATCATATTGCGTTCCATTATCAGTTATAAATATTCGCGGTGTACCAAATTTCATTAGCGAAGACCCACTTTGTGAATCTGTCTTGAAATACAACCAAATATTGGAGACCTTTTGTTGAACGGGGTAATACGCCTACCAAATCGGTGCTTATGAAGTCTCACGGTGTGCGATTTGGATACGTATTCATTTTACCTGCGCTTTGTAAATGTAAAATTTTATATTTTTGACAAGAATCACATTTACCGACGTACCCTTTAATATCTTTTACTATTCTGGGCCAGTAATAAAAATTTTAAATTCGGTTTGTCGTTTTTGTGGTACCTAACTGCCCATCTGTTGGTAACTCATGATTTTCTTTAATAATTTGAATATGGTATGCGGTTGGACTACATAATTTCCCTTCGCCATCTAACTCCTCTTTAAAACTGTTGAAAATGACGGTAAAGTTTAGCTTCTTTAATGCAATAATCAGGGAAACCCTCCGGGCGGTTTTCTACTTCACAAAATTTATTAACATACCAGGGGCAACAAGGCAGTTAAACGGCAAGTACCTCATTTCCTTCCGCCGGTAATGGATTTCGAGATAATGAATCAGCTACTTGATTAAGCGCTTCTTTTCGGTATTTAATTTCATAATTATATTGATGTAAGTATAGCTACCGTCTGGCCAAACGACCAGAAGATGATTTTATTATTGAGTTCAGCCACATAAGTTACTAATTATCGGTTAGAATTGTAAAACGGTAGTCCTCTAGATAAGATTTAAATTTTTCAATAGACCATACAGGGTTATTACAAATGATGTTCCCGATTTCAATTATAAATATTACTGCATTAACCTGTTTTAAGACCATTTCAGTTGGTACCACTGGAAAGAAAAACTCATAAAGTTTTGTTCACATTGATTTAAGTGCGTATCAGTGATTTGTTAAAGTCAATTGTTGTGAATTGTGTAATGGCTGAATTTGAAGACAGGAAATCATTTTATGTGTTGGATTATCACATCAACCAAACAGTTATTAGTGTGCAACGTTACTTTAGAACCAAATTTAATGAAGATCCTCCTAGCAGTCACAAGTGGTACTTGAATTTTAAGAGAAATTGGTGCATTTGTAAAAAGAAATCAGTCAGTAAGCAATGACGCTGTAGAGCAGGTAAGGCAACGTTTTACGCGTAGTCCACAGAAATCTACTGTTAAATGCAGCAAATAGCTTGGTATACCACAGCCAACAGTTTGGAAAATTTTACGTAAACGTATAAATTTCAAGCCTTTCAAACTTCAGCTTGTTCAATCATTGAAACCAAAGGACAAAGTTCTAAGACTTTGATGGAAAATTAAAACTGTGTAAAATGTTTAGTCTTTAGTGATGAAGCCACATCCCACTTGTGTGGTACCGTGAACAGACATAATGTCATAATATGGGGTTCGGAGTACCCACACACCTACATCGAGCACTTACACTCCAAAAGTTAATTTGTCTTGTACTATCATTTACAACAAAGTATACGGACCTTTTTTTTTTGTTGGACAAACAATAAATGGAATAAATCTTGGACATGACGACGGAATGGCTTCTACCGAAATTAGAACAAGAATCCCTAAACTTCATTCTGGACTTCAAAATCGGCTGCCTGGCAGATGAATCGGCCGTGCAGATCCAAGTGATGGTGCACTCTTGAACTGGCCTCCAAGATCTCCGGACATCACCCCCTGTGATTTTTTCTTGTGAGGATACATCAAACATAAAGTGTACACACCACCAGAAAGCATACCTGAGATCCAACAATGGATTACCAGAGCTATCGAAACAATCGACCTGAACACTCTTAACAAAGTATGGCAAGAGCTTGATTACACGCTTAACATCTGTCGTATCACAAGGGGTTACCATATGGAACATTTATAATTCTTGGCAACTGGGATGAAACTTTTCAAGTTTTTCTTAAAATGTAACCATTTTATTGTTTTCTATGACAAATAAAACTAGTTTTATGTGCACTTGAAATCATGAACATCATTTGTAATAACCCTGTACTTAGACACTTTTTTTCGGTAACGCAATAATGTTTTTTTGTTGGATTTAACGTTCTGATAACATAAGCTATTACTCTTTCGGTATTATCAATTATTTGAATAAATGCGGCTCCAAGGCCTATTTCAGATACGTCGGTTTGTAACATAAAAGGATAATTAAAATCTGGACATTTTACGATCGGTGCATTTGTAAGTGCGGCTTTTAATTTTGGTTAACAGCGGTTTCTTGTTCGTCTTTCCAGCACGATGGTACATTTTTATGTAACAATTTTGTTGACGATGCTACTACTTTTGAAAAATTTTCGACAGTACTGTCGCAGTATTTTTATATTGTACGGTCGTGCCAGACTTGCAGCAGAACTCACACTTTGCGGCGTTAACTTTTAAATTTGCTAGTCGCAAACGGTGGAAGACTTCTTCTAGATTATTTAATTGTTCAGAGAAAGTTTCTCCTAGGACGATTTTATTGTCCAGGTATGCAAAAGCATGCGGATCGAGCTCAGGACCGATTCTACGATCTAGTAATCGTTGCAGAGTAGCAGGGCAGAGTGTAAACCAAAAGGTATTGCCACGTGTCTAACCATCATATGGCATAAAAAAAGGAAATGGGCTCCACTAAGCTCAGGTGTACGGTTGGAAGAGCGCAGAACACTTGGATGCGTAGTTATTTTGGAGGTGTAGCTTAAAGTGATGGTAATACGGTTAGATAGAAACCGGATATAAGTAGGCGTCACAGGCTTTAATAAGGAAATACTAAACCAGTGCTGAAAGGAGAGTAAAACATGTAATGCCTGAAACAGGATTTACTCAAAAGAGATATAAAAATTAGTTAACAATTCCCCCGATAAAGTAATTTTATTGTCGATATTGTGACAAAAGAGTAAAATTATAAAAAAACTAACATTCAACACCAAAGGCAATAGGCCCTACGGTACGATATGCCTGAATACTTATTTAAGTAGTAAATCTTTTATACATATCTATAAATATAGTATACCCCAGAACCCCAAAGAAACCAAAAATTAAATTAAAATTTACGATGGCAAGTAGTGAGCCACATCTTGTGCCCCCGGAAATTACAATTTAAAATTTCAATTATTAAGAAAAAAATTAAATTAAATTATTATATGCCCCTTCCAGCCTTTGTAAGATCTTACTGGTTGCAGCCTGAATTGGTCAATTTAACACATAATCGCGCTGGGATATTTAGTAAAACCAGAAAAAAAAATGTAGTTAATTAACTTGATTGCCTTACGCTTCACACAGTATAAAGCAAAACCCCATTTGTTTTTCACTAAAACACTAATGATTTTATATTACATAGCAGTAGTAATGGGAAAGCTTGTTCGGTTCACAGTAAATAACTAAAAATTAAAGCAATCAAGAAATTTAGAGGAAGTAAAACTGGCCCGAACAACCTTGTCCACAGAAAAATGTAATGTACATAACACATAAAGATTACGAGACAAAATTACAAATTCATATGAAATTAAATGTTTAACTTTTGCAATAGTTCACCGTAATACAAATCATCGTTACACCCGGTATATTTCAATCAAAACAGGATTTAAATCGTTGGGTGAATATAGTCACAGAAGCTAGAATTAATTGGGTTAAAATGGAAGCTACATCTTGTCTGGGTGCGGTCTATCAAGTCACTTTTAATGATTCAATTAAAGTTTTACTTGTTATTGAGTGCAAAAATATTCAAAACTGAATTAGTGAATATATATATATATATATATATATATATATATATATATATATACCGTTTTAGATAAAAGAATTCTGTGAAAGTGAACTGCTGGAAGCACCTTAAATATGTAAATTTCATTAAGAGTTAACAATTGTCAATGATTTGGTTACAAAATTGATATCAGAACATTTATTTTCATCGTAGAAATTCACTAAGAACCTCCTAGGTGTATTTGAAATTTGAAAACAATCGTGTAACCAAGTGATAAAGAGAAGATCTGACCTTTACTGACGAAACTACTTAGGTGATCTTGCAACCTTCGGGTACTATTCCAATGATCTAGCAGTCTTCATGTATGTGGTCACGGATGTTAGCAATGCTCTTACGCCTTCCAGCGATAATCATGTACTTTGGATGTAACGTAACAGTAAAATGTGGGCAGAAAATTTAAGAAGGAATGCCGTTAGAAACGTAGGTAGTACGGAGATACTAAAAGAAGGTAAATATAAGTACGTTGTTTAATTAATTATGACCGTTTGTACCTCTTACAGGTGACAAACGAGCCTGTAGTGAACATTCTACGTAATTTCGATTGAAGTGTCTTTATGTGTAAAGAATTAGTATTGAATGCTTTTATATTCAAAAACCTGAAAACGATTTTAATTACCATGAGGTTATAGAAACATGTGCCACTTACCGAAGAAGTGGATGAATGAATAATTTCAATTATATCCGCCTCTTAAAAGCGTTAGTAATGCTTTTACTTAACCAAGCATTACTTTACGTAAGAATTTTCCAAAAAAATGATGCTATCCAGAACCAGAAACGAAAAATCCTCTAGAAAATCAACATCCTCATTAAGGGCGTTCTTAAAAAGGAAGAAAGAAATTTGGCCAACACCTTAAAAGCAATTTTACAAACTTGAGAAAATTTGTATTTAATCATTGTTGCCAAAAGTTAAAATGTTTAATAGAAAATATGTATTTTGTGAATATCTTTTTTTTCTCTATTTGACCCTAACAGATCCCAGGTTCCTTTTTAACTACTTTATATTAAATGATCCGAAATCTCAGAGATGTCGCTGAAGGTACTAAATTTGACTTCTTTTTAAGTAAGTAAGAGATGTGTACAGAAGTTACATAAATTAATTTAAATGCAATTAGAGATGCGTAAAAATTTGCGAAATAGTGAATTGGAAGCATTCAAGCTACGAATAAATTGCTGCTTTAGCAAGTAAATTTGACAAAATGACGAACGTTATCAAAAAGAAACGTTTTCCAATTAAACACGTAACAGCATAACTCTAAAATGAAATAGTCCCCTTGTCGGTACGGTAAAAGCAGTAATTGCTTTTGACGGTTCCGTTAACGGCATTTGCCAGTATCCATCTTTCAAGTCGATGCTGGATATGGCTCGACGTAACTTATTTAGAATTTTGTTTATGAACGGGAGAGGTACGCATCTTTGGTTTTCGTAGTAATTTTTGAAGTTTCGCCCCTTTTTATTGAAATCTCGGAAAACGGTTTTTTGGATTTAAAGACGAGGAATTTCTCAGCATAATGCCTAGTTTTCCACAGCGTGAGCAAAATAAAATGGGTTTAAATCGGAAATGTGAGCGAAGATGACCAAATCTGTTGCATCTCCAACACTATGTCATTTTCTTGGGCTAAATTATTATACGAAAATTAGTATTGGACTGGTTATAATTTCGCGGACGGTTTACATTGCATTTAAGACGATACACAAGCTTTTGAAATTTTATTATTGGAATTATTAATTTGTGGATGGTTACCAGTGTATATTACGGATGGTTTAGTTTCAATTTGTTTTTGTGTTTGTTTACCTTGAGTATGTAAATAATTTTGATTTTTATTTGACCCTTGTTTAACGGCGCTACTGTAATTCTGGGGTGCAGACGGACTACGGTTATAATTTTCTCGTCTTGTCACTCCATCATTAAAATTTAGTTTCTTTACGTTAGGTTGAAAATTATTCCCTGTATAAAGGTTTCTATAATGTAAATTTTGCGGTTGTTACTTGCATTAAAATTATTATCATTATGTATTTTTAAATTACCATAGTACCGGTTTTGATTTCTATATTAGACTATACAATTTAAAAGTCGAATAAAAACTTTCTAATCAAAGTAAATTAACTTTTTAATGGACTAATATGTAGCTTATTCTGTGGGATTTATGACTAAAGTAAATAACAATTCAAGTTTTAAAGATCAAGGAGGCGCCTGTCCATAAACAACGACTTAAGTGTTTCTGTCAAATATGCGTTATACGCAAACGATATAATTGCTCCAGTTTAACAATTTTCATTGCATTATGAATTATTCGATTCAAGAGCGTGTGTTTTCTGTGGAAGTCTACATTAGAACTGGTTCATTAGAAGAAGTTCGGCGTGCATTTCGACGGCAGTTTGGAAACAATAATAGGGGCGATGCACCAACACGTTTTACAATTGCGGCGTGGGTTCGTCATTGGCGTGAAAATGGCTCTGTGCAAAACATTACAAAACCTGGACGTCGAAAAACGGTGCGTACGCCTGAAAATATTGAACGAGTGAGACCTGCCTTTACAAGAAGTCCTAAGAGATCGGCTAATAGGAAATCACTTGCCCTAGGAATATCGAAGGGAAGTCTCCACAGAATTCTGCATAAAGATATAAAATATCACCCCTATAAATATCAAATGGCGCATAACCTCAGTGATCTAGACAAAGGAGCGAGGGTGACATTTTGTGAAGAATTTTTACATCAGCATCGTGGAGAAATTCATAATTTGCTAGTGAGCGACGAAGCAAATTTTCATTTGGACGGTGTTGTTAACAAGCAAAACTTTAGAAAGTGGGGAGTAGAAAATCCTCACAAACTGTTCACCAAAAACCTCCACAGTCCAAAAGTCGTTGTTTGGTGCGGTGTGGCATCATTTGGAATTATCGGTCCTTATTTTTTTGAGGATGAAAATAACCGTTCTGTTACAGTTAATTCCGAACGCTACATAAACATGTTGCAAACGTTTCTTATCCCAGAACTAATTAGACGAGGATTAAATGGCGCCATATTATTCCAGCAAGATGGAGCAACGGCTCACACAGCCAGAAACACTATGAGAATTTTGCGAGATTTTTTTGACGGCCGTATAATTTCCCGATTTGGAAATTTGAATTGGCCCCGAGATCTCCTGATTTAACGGCCCCGATTTTTTCTCTGGGGATACCTAAAGCAAAAGTTTTGCAAGTCGTCCCGAAACAATTCCGGAGCTGAAGGAGCTGATTCGAAATGAAATTGCAGGAATAAATGGAGATTTGCTTCGCCGAGTGATGATAAATTTTGAACTTAGAATTCAAAAATGCATTGAAGTCGAAGGAGGGCATTTGGAAGACATGATCTTTAAAACTTGAATTGTTATTTACTTTAGTCATAAATCCCAAAGAATAAGCTACATATTAGTCCATTAAAAAGTTAATTTACTTTGATTAGAAAGTTTTTATTCGACTTTTAAATTGTATAGTCTAATATGGGGAACCCTGTATAATTATTATTACAAGATACATTTGCATTATTTGTAAACGGATTAGCTTGTTTTGGATTACTGACTGACTGCTTTACTAAAATTATTTTCATTGTAGTTTCTGGTATTGATAAATATTTGCATTAAAATTGTTTCTCGCTTTACTAAACTGTTCATTGAGAGGAAAAATTATTTTGTTTTCGGTAATTCACTAACATTATTAACATCAAAATTGTTGTTATTATAAAACGGCGTATTTAAATATTTTACATTTGCATTATTTCTATCAAAATTTCCATTTCTGTTTAAATATGTGTCAGGGTCACAGAAAGACCTGGATTTGTTATTTAAATTTACGCACGGCCTTAGTTTAAATGGATTTGACGACTTTATAACCATTAGTTTTATGCGGCGCATTACAACTTTTTGTAGACAGATTTGCAACCTCCTTCTGTAACGCTTCCAAATTCTACACAATTTTAATGGTTCATTTACGGTATAATCTTCGGTCCTTTTAATTGACAATTTATATGACGATAATAAATGTTCATAAAGCCAAAACGTTGTTTCTCGCGGTTTAGAATTCCTTCTCGCCTCATGATGTCGTAATCAATTAGATAATAAAAATCTTGAAAATCGGTTAGAAAATCATCGAAATTTTCGGACCCATAACAGTGCATTATTGTTAAATAGCTCCGGAAGTGCCAGTAATAACTTATTTAGCGGAATACCATAGCTATCACTTACTTCGTTTAACCTCTCCAGACAATAAAGGTGGTCCTCACGGCCACTAAACGATATGTTCAAGTCCTTCACTCTCATTTTCGATGGAGGTTTGTAACAGTAGTTAGACGGTGCCGTTGTAGTTACGGTCATGTTATTGTTTGCTGTAGAATAGAGCAATGTATTATTTAGACTGGTCGGATAATGCTTAACACTGGTCACATTTAAGTACGTATCGGAGTGCGCAATTTAGGAAGTGTAATACATGCATATTGTAACGTGGTGGGGACTGCTGGAGGCTGGCTGTCGATTGGCGGTAGATGGTAGAGTTTGCCCGTACATACTTTCACGTAAATCCTTCACGGTTCCAAGTGGTCATATCCCAAATTTTATGGCCTCCTGTTGCAGGTCTTCCATACTGAGTGGTAAATCCAACTAACTCTTGGGTCTTCCACTTCCCCTTCGGCTTCGGTCAGGAACGTGTTGTTCATCAACGGACACCTTCACCATACAATTTGCTGAAAACAATCCATAGTTAATTTACAATATTAAGCCAGACTTGGTAATGCCAATAGATAAAAGAATAAACTAAAAATGCTTTCGAAGATTCGATTTGTTACAGAAGAATTAAGAGTATCTCAAAACTTTGTAAGTGATAGATATTAAAGGTGGCCAAAGTGTCTTTATAAATTAATATAACAGTAGTAGACGGGAAATTCGTCTTTCACTTTTTGTGACGTCATTTGACATTGGGAATTTCCGAAAAAGTAATTAGGTCTGTAAATTTCCGCTGACTTAATTCAGCTTGGGGATTTCCGAAGACGTAATTAGATCTGGGAATTTCAGATGACGTAATTCAGCTTGGGGATTTCCGATGACGTAATTAGTTCTGGGGATTTCCGATGACTACGCCTTTCACTTTTGACTTTGAGAAAGTTGTTTACCTTGAGAAACTGGTTTGCTTCTGGGGCTGCCCTTGGGTCCGGACCTGCGCGGGAAATCTGAAATTTGAATAAGGCTCCTACTGCTATCTCATAAGACAGGTATAGGCCTGCACCCCCCTGATCGGAGGTAGTATGGACACCTAATGCTACCTCATAAGAAAGGGTCTTGTGTTAGGCTTGCGCCCTTGATGGGGAAATAGTACGGGGACCCTAATCCTAACTTGTACGACAGAGCTTGGTTGTGGAGCCATCTAGTGAGGTATGGACTAATAAGTATTTCGTGTAATAAAGGTGATGCCACCTAGTGGTATATTTCAGGGGTTAATCATGGTTTGTTTGTGGCGCCATCTGGAGGTATGGACCTAATGCAGTATTTTCTGTAACAAAGGTGGTACTACCTAGCAGAATAGTTCAGGGAGTAATTAGGGCTTGTTGCTGAGTCATCTACCGGTGTAAGGAACAGCGAGTGTTTTCTGTAATAGGGTGGAGTCACCTAGCAGTATATTTCTTAGCTAATCAGGATTCGTTTGGCGCATCTATGGGTAGATAAAGTTTTTCTGTAAACTTTAGTAATTACACTGCTTGTAAGAACTGTCAGGACACACGCAGCACGTCGACCCATGACATACACACACACACACACACATGTTCTGCACTACACAGCGCATACACGCACGCGCGACGCATCAGCACGCGCACCACGTGCCCACGCGCGACACACGCGCGCAAGTCGCAGCACACGCGCACGCCCTCACACCCGCATACTGCACGCACGCACGCAAACACGCACACGCACGCACACACACAGCACACACGCACACACGCACGCACGCATCCACAACACACACACACTCGCACGCTCGCACCCACACACACACGCATACACGCACGCGCGCACGCACGCACGCACGCGCACCACGTGCCCACGCGCGAACACGCGCGCAGCGCACACGGGCACACGCGCACACGCGCACGCCCTCACACCCGCATACTTGCACACACGCACGCACACACGCACACGCACACGCACACACGCACACCACGCACACACGCACCACCACACACACACACCCGCACACGCACGCTCGCACCCACACACACACGCATACACGCAAGCGCGCGAACGCACGCACGCGTGCACACGCGCACACGCGCACAGCGCACACACCCACACATGCACATACGCACACACGCACACACGCACACACGCACACACGCACACACGCAGCACACGCACAATGCACATACGCACAAACGCACAGACGCACACCGCACGCACACACGCACACACACGCACACACACACGCACACGCGCACAACACGCACACACGCAACACGCAACACGCACACACGCACACGACGCACACAGCACACACGCACACGCACACACGCACACACACACACACAACACACACACACACGCACACACACACCACACGCACACGCACACGCACACGCACACACACACACACACACACACACACACACACACAAACCAAGCTGTCAGTTTCAATAGCCTGCATGGTAGTAAGGGACACTTTTACAGTTTGAGAGCATCCGAATTATACCGTGCGTGAACCCGCTATTTAAAACATTGAAACTCTGCCGTCATCCCTACCAAGTTATAGTCGATGGGAGTTTTCCATCATTAGCCATTTTTAGAAAGTAAAAAACTCGCATTCCCCTTTCACTGTCTCCTTTAACATTTATATAATGAGGTAATTTTTTTGATATTAAAAGACTAGAGGCTAGAATGTACTACTCTATGTTTTAATTTAAAGTTACTTGCGGTTATGTAAGGGTATTTTTTTAAAACTTTGTAGGGGATAATTTTTGAACCGAGCTTGTACTATCATTTTTATGATGTGTGGTCAACACTGGTATTTTTTCAAGGGGAGAGAAACGCATGCGACGGTGTGTTGACCATTTTAAAAAACACGTGCTGAGTTTTTAGTAAGTATTTAAAAAGACGGTTAGAATGTACTACTGTATATTTTAATTTAAAAGTTAATTACATTATTATAACGTACGTTGAATTAATGGGATGCATAATGTCATTATGTACAACATGCATTTAAAATGAGTTTCACTGTATAATAAATTGTTTGTAGAATGCATTATATTAATATATATATATATATATATATATATATATATATATATATATATATATATATATATATATATATATATATATATATATATATATATATATATAGTGCCGTCTAAAGCACTCCTCCGCCCAACTGTCTCTGTGAATTATAACACTGAGTAACATACCAACGTTTTTGATGGTATTCAGTGACGTAACCATTCCGCCATTTTGTAAAATAATTCTAAATGGGATCTTATGGCAAGTAATACCTCATTTGAAAGCTCGTTCCAAGTCATTTTCAACGACATCAACAACATTAAAATGTTACTACGGATTCATGAGTTTCAACCCAAAAACGCCAATTAATGTAATGAGGTTTTTGGGTTGAAACTCATAAATCAGTAGTAATCTTTTAATGTTGTTGGTGTTGTTGAAAAGGACTTGAAATTAGCTTTTAAATGAGGTATCACTTACCATTTCGTACCATTTAAAGCCACTTATAATGATTACGTCACTGAATACTATCAGAACCGTTGTATATGTACCTTAGTTCGGTTTCCAAAATTTGATTAATTTTAGTTTTTTCACTCACATAATAGGTTGGGAGGGGGGGGCTGGGGTCCTGGGACGGGCACTGTATAATAAGTATATTGATGTAATCGTCAAATAAAAGTGGTTAATTGTTATATAAAATTGCCTACATCTTCTGAACCTTTTTTATTATTTCAAACATTATTACTGTTAATTTTAATAAGCAACATTTCTAATAAAAGTCTTTTTTTGTTTTTTGTTTTCTACGTCTAAAATTATAGTTTCGTTATATTTAAAATTATGCTTCGAATTTAGAATATGTTGTGCCAAAGCAGTACTTTTTGGTTTGACTCTCACATCTGATTTATGTTGTATTATTCGATTTTTTAATGTTTGTAGTGAAGTTCCAATGTAAGAAATTGAACAATTCATACAAGGAATTTGATAAATTGTATTTGTAGTTAATTCTTTCTCAATATTACTTTTTAATTTGGAAAATAAGTATATGCCTTCATTTTGTGGTATAAAAGCTGGTTTTAAATAAAATTTCGAAAGATATTTCAATACCACAGATTTTTATTTTTATATGGAATTGGTGTATAAATAATTTCGTTATTATTAATTGGAGTAATTCTTGAATTATTGTAAAAAGAATTGACCTGTTTTTTTTTAAATTTTTAAAATTAAAGATTTAGGACAATAATTTTTTATAAATGCCGAAATAATTTTTTGTATGTTAGTTTGTCTAAATTTTGGATCTGAAATATTTACGCATTTGTATATAATATTTGCAATTACATTACATTTAATTTTATACGGATGATTTGAATGAATTTTAAATAGCGCGAATCGAAAGACAATGAGTTATTATTGTTTCTAATAATTTTTGTGTCTAATAACGAAATCGTCTTATTTTCAATTTCAATAGTAAATTTTATTCTAGGGTGAAAATTGTTGAATGAATTTACAAGTTCTTCTGTCCTTAAATATCATCTACGTAACTGAAATAAAATGAAGGTGTAAAGGATAGTTTTTTAACGCATTCGTCTTCTAAAAATTCCATAATTAAATTTTCTAGTAGGAGAAACTGGGGAACCCATAGCACAACCAAATTTTTGCTGGTAAAAATAGTTTTGATATTTAAAAAACGTTGTGTTGAGACAACATTCTACTCCTTCAGTAAATTGACGTTCATTTAATTTTGTGTAATGATTGATGTATGCCCATTTTTAATAATAATCTCTATAACTAAACTTGTTGGAATGTTAGTATACAAAGATTCAACATCTAAAGATATTAATTTATGATCTTTTTTGATAATTTTATTTCTAATTTTCGTTATAAATTCTAATGAGTTTTGAATAGAATATTCTTTCTGTTGTAAAATTTTGTTAAGTGAAGTTGATAAAAATTTTGACAAACTGTACGTTGGAGAATTTATAGATGAAACGATTGGTCTAAACGGTCTGCTATTTTTATGTATTTTTGGTAAAAAATAAATTCTAGGTAGGTACTACTGGATACTTAATTTTTAAGAAGTTAAAATTTTTTTCATTTAGGTTACCTTCATCAAGCCAATTTTCTAACATAGTTTTACCATTAGTAATTATTTTATTTACAGGATGTTTATTTAATTTTTCATAAGTTCAATTATCTCCTAGATGTTCTTTGGCCTTCATTTCATATTCACAACTCTTTAGTAAAACCGTACATTGTCCTTTATCAGCTTTCACGGCAGTTATATCTTCATTTTCGTTCATAAATTTGTTGGTTTTCATTTATATTTCTCTGTAAAAGTTATTAGTTTTATTTTCTGAAAAGCTTTCTTTGAAATTTAAAACTGAATTAATATTATGTGCAACACTTTTTCTAACTTCTTTTTTGTTTACTCCAGGTAAATTTTCTATACGGAATTCAACATTGGCAATAGTTTTCTTCTTAAAGTATCTGAAATGGGAAAAATAAAATTTTCACCCAAACTTAAACAATACCGTACGTTTTTAGGAATAGTTTTATTTGTATAATTTTTTATCCAATCTTTATTAATTTCTAATTTGATGTCTTGCTGTTTCTTGAGAATATCAATTTTCTTTAAGTGAATGTTTCTGATTTTCTTAAAAGTATTATTATAATGATTTAATTGATCTTTTGAAATTATTAGAAACAATAACACATTGTCTTTCGATTGGTTCCAAAAAAGTACACGTAGCTGGCGCTATTTAAATTTACATTCAAATCATCCGTATAAAATTAAATGTAATATTATATACAAATATTTCAGACCCAAAATTTAAACAAACTAACATACAAAAAATTATTTCGACATTTATAAAAAATAATTATCCTAAATCTTTAAATTTGAATATTATACGAAAATATTTAAATTCTTTTTTCAATAATTCAAGAATTACTCCAATTAATAATAACAAAATTATCTATACCCCAATTCCTTGTAAAAATAAAAAATCTTTGGTATTCAAATCTCTTTCGAATTTTAATATAAAATCAGCTTTTATACTACAAAATAAAGCAATACACTTATTTTTCAAATTAAAAAGTAATATTGAGAAAGAATTAACTGCAAATACAATTTATCAAATTCCTTATATGAATTGTCCAATTTCTTACAATGAACCTTCACTACAAACATTAAAAAATCGAATAATACAACATAAATCATATGTTGTTATTCTATTGTACTGTCATTAAAATAATTGTTAAAAATAATTCAAAAGATCTGCCCTGAAGATGTGTGTTGTGTGTGTGTGTGTGTGTGTGTGTGTGTGTGTGTGTGTGTGTGTGCGTGTATCTGTGTCTGCGTCTGTGTCTGTGTCTGTGTCTGTGTTTGTGTCTGTGTCTGTGTCTGTGTCTGTGTCTGTGTCTGTGTCTGTGTCTGTGTCTATGTCTGTGTCTGTGTCTGTGTCTGTCTGTGTCTGTGTCTGTGTCTGTGTCTGTGTCTGTGCCTGTGTCTGTGTCTGTCTGTGTCTGTGTCTCTGTCTGTGTCTGTGTCTGTGTCTGTGCCTCTGTCTGTCTGAGTCTGTGTCTTTGTCTGTGTCTGTGTCTGTGTCTGTGTCTGTGTCTGCGTCTGCGCCTGTGTCTGTGTCTGTGTCTGTGTCTGTGTCTGTGTCTGTGTCTGTGTCTGTGTCTGTGTCTGTGTCTGTGTCTGTGTCTGTGTCTGTGTCTGTGTCTGTGTCTGTGTCTGTGTCTGTGTCTGTGTCTGTGTCTGTGTCTGTGTCTGTGTCTGTGTCTGTGTCTGTGCTCTGTGTCTCTGTGTCTCTGTGTCTCTGTGTCTCTGTGTCTCTGTGTCTCTGTGTCTCTGTGTCTCTGTGTCTCTGTGTCTCTGTGTCTCTGTGTCTCTGTGTCTCTGTGTCTCTGTGTCTCTGTGTCTCTGTGTCTCTGTGTCTCTGTGTCTCTGTGTCTCTGTGTCTCTGTGTCTCTGTGTCTCTGTCTCTCTGTCTCTCTGTCTCTCTGTCTCTCTGTCTCTCTGTCTCTCTGTCTCTCTGTCTCTGTGTCTCTGTGTCTCTGTGTCTCTGTGTCTCTGTGTCTCTGTGTCTCTGTGTCTCTGTGTCTCTGTGTCTCTGTGTCTCTGTGTCTCTGTGTCTCTGTGTCTCTGTGTCTGTGTCTCTGTGTCTCTGTGTCTCTGTGTCTCTGTGTCTCTGTGTCTCTGTGTCTCTGTGTCTCTGTGTCTGTGTCTCTGTGTCTCTGTGTCTCTGTGTCTCTGTGTCTCTGTGTCTCCGTGTCTCCGTGTCTCCGTGTCTCCGTGTCTCCGTGTCTCCGTGTCTCCGTGTCTCCGTGTCTCCGTGTCTCCGTGTCTCCGTGTCTCCGTGTCTCCGTGTCTCTGTGTCTCTGTGTCTCTGTGTCTCTGTGTCTCTGTGTCTGTGTCTCTGTGTCTCTGTGTCTCTGTGTCTCTGTGTCTCTGTGTCTCTGTGTCTGTGTCTGTGTCTCTGTGTCTCTGTGTCTCTGTGTCTCTGTGTCCCTTTGTCTCTGTGTCTCTGTGTCTCTGTGCCTGTGTCTCTGTGTCTGTGCCTGTGCGTGCGTGTGCGTGTGCGTGTGCGTCTGCATCTGCGCCTGCGTCTGCGTCTGCCTCTGCGTCTGTCTGTGTCCGTGTCCGTGTCCGTGTCCGTGTCCGTGTCCGTGTCCGTGTCCGTGTCCGTGTCCGTGTCCGTGTCCGTGTCCGCGTCCGCGTCCGCGTCCGCGCCGGCGTCGGCGTCGGCGTCGGCGTCGCCGTCGGCGTCGACGTCGGCGTATGCGTGTGCGTGTGCGTGTGCGTGTGCGTGTGTCTGTGCGTGTGCGTCTGCGCGCGCGCGCGTGTGTGCGTGCGTGCGTGCGTGTGTGTGTGTGTGTGTGTAGGACTCATTTTCAATAAATATTATTTTCAATTACTTGTTGATATTTATATTAAAAATTTAGTAGGTAATGAATTATGTAACTTACACCCTCTAATGGTTGGTTATTTACTATAGAAACTGTGGTTTGTTCTCTTTAAGTAGTTTCGATTGCACTTACGTGTGAAGTGGTTGTGTATATGCATACTTTTAGTAAATATGTGTTTCCTTTCATGTATATAAGTTAAGATATTTAAAAGGTTTAGACCAGGTACAGTCAGAATTTTTTGTTCTTTAAAATAGGGCCTGCATTTTTCCTTAGAGGGCAGATTCAGGATTAAGCGAATGATACCCTTTTGCACAATGAAAACTTTATTTGGATGCCAAGACTGTCCCCACAAAGCAACATTGTCGGAAGAATATTTTTTAATCGAGATATCAAAAAATAACTACTATTAGGTTTCTTACAGGTACGTTCGATGTCAGTTGCCCAATCGAGAGGCTTATCAATAAAAGACCGTCAAAGTTAATTTTAGTGCACAAGGGACCCTCTTTTTATTGAAAAATTCAACACAAACTGTTTTTTGAAAGTTTATAATTAGATGGTTGCTATTGCACCAAAGAGTAAATTGATCCAATACTTGCATAATTTTGTTTTGTAGTTTATTACGGCAACAACGATAGTGGTATCATCCGCGTACATAAATATGTGATCGGGCAAGTCGTTTGTATGGCATAGAAATAATATCGGACCCAATACACTACCTTGAGGTGTACCCATTTTTATATCAAACTGCCTTGAATATGCATCTTTGACTTTAACAAATAGTTTTCTATTTGTGGAAAATGAAAAGATACATTGATTAACTGGACCTCTAATTCCCATATTATCCAGCTTACTTTTCAAAAAATATAAGTCAACTACATCGAACGCCTTACTAAGGTCAAAAAATATACCGTACACATATTCATTGTTGTCTAGCTTATCATTAATAAGTTCAATTGTAGCGGTAGTGGTTGAACAATTTGAGCGAAAACCATGTTGCTTTCAGATAAAATTTTATGTTCAATTAGGAAAGTTGGTAATCACTAATTATTTTTTCAAAAATTTTTGAAAACATACTAGCAATAGAGATAATTCTATAGTTATTAATGTACTTTCTCCTTTACTTTTATAAATCGGAATTGACTTTGAAATTTTTAGTGTGTCAGATTGATTATATAAGCTAAATGATCAGCAACCAAATTTTTACAAGATATGATTAAACTTATCGGGACACCGTCAAACCCAGTAGCACGTTTGTTTGGAAACTTTGTTATAATACTTATAATTTCAGCTTTACATGTAGGTGTGAAGAATATTGTTTTGTTATGACTTTTAGTTAGTGTGCGTATATTAGTTGACTTCTCAGACTTTCCGCACATATTATGGAAAATAATTTCCAAATAAATTTGCTACTTGGCATCGGTTGTATTCATGTATAGATTATTTTCGTAATTAAGTTGTATGTTTTCTTGATTGTAATTTAATTTGTTTAAAGTCTTATTAATAATATTCCATACACATTTTGATTTGTTTGGAACATTATTAATTGCATTTAAGAGATATTGTTGTTTTTCACTATTAGTTTTTGACAATAGCAGACTCCTCATAGATCTGCACATTTTATTCAATACTCTACATTGTGTCTGGTTTCTTAAGTATATTAGATTACGAAATACACAGTATTTCTGTCGTAAATCATCTGACAAACTTGGGTTGTTTTATAAAACAACATAAAACTGATCTTTTGATTAGTGGAAAAGTAACCTCAAAACACCATTGAAATTGTTTATAAAAGTTAGCAAACGCTTTATTTACATTGTCGGAATACTCAGGGACAAAACTACTTAAGAATAGATTCTTAAATTCCCTAAAAGAAGCATCACCAAATTTTCTGTACGTTTTAATTTCTTTTTTGTGCACATGCTTTATTCTTGGAGTAAAGTACATTAATTGTACATAATGATCCGACAAACCAGGGCCAAAATTGAGGTGATCTTTGATTAACTTACAAGAATTTACAAGAACATAGTCAATTTACTATGAGATGTATAACCGACATTTACACCTACTCTAGTAACTTCATTGATTACAGATGTAAATCCAAAAGCGTTAAGAATGTGAAATAGAGATTTTAGATCTTTATTATTCGCCGATAGTCTATTTATATTTAAATCCCCACTTAATATTATATTTTCAAAATCGTTTGTCACATAGCTTAGAAGCAAACCTAGCTCAATAAAAAATTCTTTCAGAGCACTTGTTGGTGACCTATAAATACAGAGAACACAAATACCGTTACTAAAATAAATTGCACAACACTCATATGATTTTACAACACGTCATTTATCTACTGTTGGCAGCTTTTTGCATTTGTCTTTAAACATTTTATTCACAAAGATAGCCGAACTATATATATATATATATATATATATATATATATATATATATATAATAATAATAATATTTATTGTGCAGCATGAGTAGATAAGTACACTTACACTCGTCCGGGTAAGACAAACATATTCAAACATATTATAATACATATAATAAGTTAAAAAAAAACAAACAATAAAATTACGAACGAACTAACATTCAATTGACTTAGAATTGATGGAAAACTTATCAAATGAATAAAATGCATTGTTTACAAGAAAATTCTTGATTTTACTTTTAAATGCCGCCAACGGCAATTCTCTTATACCAAGTGGTAGTAAATTAAAAAATGCTTGAGACTGATACCACACATTATTCTGAGATTTCTTCAGCCTGCAATATTTAACTCTCAGATTATCTTTGTGCCTTGTATTATGCTGATGGATATCAGATTGATGAACAGCCAGAGAGAGATTCCGTTTAACAAAACAGAGAGCTTCGAGGATATAGAGGCATGGAAAAGTTAAGATTTTTAAGCCAATAAAAGAGTTGCGACAGTCAGCCCTATATTCAAGACCAGCAATGATTCTGATTGCCTTGCGCTGCAATCGAAAAACATTTCGGCACTGTGCACTATGACCCCAAACCAATACTGCATAAAGTAGAGTACTTTGGATTAGCGCAAAGTAGGCTGTTTTAATCACTTCAAGGGACGTATTGCTATGTAAGCTTCTTAGTAAAAATAAATATTTATTTAATTTATTTGTTACTAAGTTAACATGATAATTAAAATTTAAACGCCAGTCTATACCACAACCCAAGAATAGTACTTTGGAGGAAGATTCTGTAGTAGCTTTTTTTAATGATAGAGGCATAACTATCGTTTTTGAATCATTGAGCATTAGTTGGTTAAAACCACACCACTTTTGACAATATCAATACCTTTCGCAACATTATTGTTAACAAGGTTAAAATCAGAACCAGTTGAAAATAGCGTTGCATCATCAGCATACAAGATACAGTTAATGCTAGATGGAAGATACCTAGGCATGTCATTTATATAAATTAAAAATAACAAGGGTCCCAATATAGAACCCTGCGGTACTCCATGATGAACAGGTAGTTTATCAGAAAGGATATTGTTATGTAGCACACATTGATGTCTGTTTCTTAAAAATGAGTCAATTAACTCAGCACTGAGGCTGTTAAACTTGTAGAAAGATTTTAGTTTAGTTATCAAAATTTCATGAGAAATACAATCAAAAGCCTTTGAAAGATCTACAAAAGCAGCAATTGTAAGTTCCCCTTTTTCAAAACTATCTAAAGAGGTACTGACAAAATTAGTTATTGCATCAGAAGTGCTTTTACATTTTCGGAAACCATATTGATGTTTGAAAAAAAGATCATTACTTTCAAAATACTCGGAAATTTGTAAATACAAAACTTTTCAATTAGTTTACTGAATACTGGCAAAATAGATATCGGACGGAAATTATTGACATTATTTCTGTCTTCACCTTTTTTAAAAAGTGGTAAGACTAATGCCACCTTGAGACTATCTGGAAAAATTCCAGATTTAATAATAATATTAACTAGTGTGGTTAGCGGTTTGATAAATAAACTCACACTACGTTTGATCAATTTTATATTAAGACCAAATATATCTCTAGAATTATTGCATTTCAAGCTTTTTATGGCCCCTCGAACTTGAATTTGAGATACACCTTTAAATTGAAAACCAGGCGCATTAAAAATGCTGACGTTAATAGAGTTAGATTGGTCATTATTACCAGTAGATGAGCTCGCTGAGTTGTTCTTTGCGACGCCTGTAAAAGAAGTGTTAAAGTCATTAGCCGATAAAATTGAAACCGAATTCACGTTCACATTTCTATGTGAGTTAATTATAGACCACATAGCTTTAATAGAATTACCAGATGACTTAATAAAATTATCATTAGCTTTAGTTTTAGCAAGCTTGATCTTCTTGTATTCAATAGCCAATTGTTTTTTAATATCTAATAAGTTCTGATAACGAAACTTATTGTAAAAATCATTAACCATTTGAAGGTTTTCCCTCAATTTACGTAAGTTAGGTGTAAACCATTTTACACAAGAGTGATAATTAAGTGTTTTCATTTGAACAGTAGGAAAACAGTCAGTATAAATCTGACAAACTATATTAACAAAATTAGTGAAATGAGTATTACAATCTACACTATTATCTGAAAACATATAATCCCAATCATAATTTGCGAATTTAGCAAAAAACTTATTCATACCCGACATTGTTAATGGACGAACTACTTTAGTTACGCAAGAATCCATTTTGGGCCCCCTGAGGTTATGTAATGTTAACTTTAGACCTAAGTGGTCGGATAAACCTAAATTAACAGAATTTATGGTGTAATCATTTATGGAAAAATTGATAAAAATATTATCCAAACAGTTTTCATGCCTTGTTGGAGTGAAAACTGTTTGAATATAACCATTAGCATTTAAAAGATCACATAAAATCTACGATTGTGTGTCAATACCAAAACGAACATTAAAATCCCCCTCCAAAACAACATTATACTGCACTAATCTATCAAGCAACATTTCCATTTGACAATAGAAGGTATTAAAATTGCCCAAAGGTGATCTATAAATACATACAATAATTACGTTGACATTTATTTGTATGCAACAAATCTCACAATGAAGTTCAATAGCTAAGTCATTAATGCACTTTAATGGTTTGGCTGAGATTTGTAATTTAACAAAAATTAAGACACCTCATGGATAGAAGTAGACCTACAGTAATAGGATTTTACATTCAATTCACCAAGCTTAAGCAAATTAACAATATCTGGGTCAGTAAACCAATGTTCACTAATACAAACGATGTCCAGATTCTCATCCTGGAGAAATGCATCAAGTTCATTCATTTTATTCCTCAGACTTTGGATATTAATATAAAAAACCAAAAGGTCATTGCTAATATGAGATATAGAATTTACTTTGGTTTTGTAGACTTCCTAGACGTTTTATATATATATATATATATATATATATATATATATATATATATATATACATAATGTGTCCCAAATTCGCTTCTCTATAAAGGGATCTCGGCTTCTGTTATACTTACGGCAAAGGTTAAATGGGGAAGCTTAGAGCATTCGATATCCGGTTTCAGATTTACGATCGGTCAATTGATTTTGAAAATATCGGCGAAAAACCGAAAATGGCGGATATCGTTTTTCACCAGTAAATCAGAAATGGTTAATTTGACAGCTGTCACAATGTGAGATTATTCGGACAATTTTTTAAGACGAATAAGATGGCGTATATGACATGTCACAATCGTCTTTTGTTATCCCACAATCTGCCTCAACTTTCATTTTTCTTATGGCCGCCATATTGGATTTTTCGATTTTTTAAAAGAGCGCAGTATTTCCAGTTTAGTGATGTCTCACAAGTGCATAAAAGATTAGAGTTTCATCGAAATATCACACTTTCTAAAGTTAGGTCTTATTTATTATTATTAGTAGGACATGATTTATTTGTCAGTCAAATTGGGTTTCATTTTTTCCATATAAGGTGGCTCTGACTTTGACGTTAAATAATTCAAAGTAGTGTTTTCCTAAGTAGTACGCTTTTCTGTCATTAAAATCATAAACGTGACACACAAATTGTAAAAGCCTGTTGAAAATGGCCGGTATTCCCTATTCAAATGAAGAAAAGTTTGACATGTTAGCGCTTTACTTGCAGTCAAACACAAACGACGACATTACCTCAGCGAGGTATTTGGAGATGTACCCCGAACGACGGCAGCCTCATAAAACCCACTTCAGAAAAATTGTAATTAATTTAATTAACCATGGGGTCTTCGAACAACCTAAAAGCGGATACAATATTGATAATGAAACTCGTGACAGAAATATTTTACAAGCTGTCAACGAAAACCCCAGTGCGTCGGTAAGAACGGTAGAACGGGAAATTCGTGTGTCAAAATCAACGGTACAAAGAGTGTTAAAAAAGAATAACTACTATCCATACAAACCCACAATAGTTCAAGGACTTAAGGAAACTGATTTTCCAAGACGAATGCGTCTCTGCGAGTGGTATACTAGAATGTGTAATGAAATGTGGTCTGATGAGAGTAGGTTTACGAATTGTGGAGTTTTTAATAAGCACAACATTCATCATTAGGCTGTAGAAAACCCTCACGAAGTGGCAGAGAGACGTCTACAGACCAGATTTGGAAGTAACGTTTGGTGTGGGATTATTGTTAATTTAATCTAACTTACCTATTTTAACTGGGCACCTATGTATTATAAATTATTAATCATTGCAGGAAATCGACTTATAGGACCATTTTTGTTTGACTATAACTTAAACGGACAGAGGTACCTAGAGCTTTTGCGAAACCAGGTTGTGCCAGTTTTACGAACTACTCTCACCGAAGATGAGTTCAGAAGAACCTGGTTTCAACAGGATGTATGTCCGGCACACAACACCATTCAAGGCAGGAACTTCTTAAGGGAGCAGTTTGATGAAAGAATTATTGCATTAAATGGTCCAATATCTTGGCCTCCTAGATCCCCTGACCTTTCGCCCTTGGATTTCTACCTTTGGTGTCACACAAAGTATGAGGTCTACGGGTTTGATCCTCCTGCGACCATAGAAATCCTGAGACAGAGAGTTTTGGATACATTTAGAAATAGTGTTAATGGAAATACACTTGCTAGAGTTGTACGAAAAACAGTCACCCATTGTCAAAAATGTCTCGATGTAAATGGACGTCATTTTGAAAATCTGTAAATTAATTGTAATTGTAATTTTATTGTAGGTTGTTCTAAGGTTCAAGTATTAATTAAATTAATGACGATTTTTCTGGCTTTATTTTTAACACACTCCTAGCTGGGAATTTGTCCCAAAACATCTGTCTTGTTGAGAGGTCGTTATTTAATTTCATGTTTTATTGAAAATTCAAAGAATTTTATACATTATTTATTAATGTTATTTTGCGACAAATAAAGCATGGCCTACTAATAATAAATAAGACCTAACTTTAGAAAGTGTGATATTTCGATGAACCTCTAATCTTTTATGCAGTTGTGAGATATCACTAAACTGGAAATATTGCGCTCTTTCAAAAAATCGAAAAATCCGATATGGCGGAAATAAGAAAAATGGAAGTTGAGGCAGATTGTGGGATAACAAAAGACGATTGTGACATGTCATACACGCCATGTTATTCGTCTTAAAAAAGTGTCCGAATAATCTCACATTGTGACAGCTGTCAAATTAACCATTTCGGATTTACTGGCGAAACACGAAATCCGCCATTTTCGGTTTTTCGCCGATATTTTCAAAACCAATTTACCTTAAATCTGAAACCGGATAACGAATGCTCTAAGTTTCCTCTAAAACTTTCCCCATTTAACCTTTGCCGTAAGTATAACAGAAGCCGAGATCCCTTTATAGAGAAGCGAATTTGGGACACATTGTTTATATATATATATATATATATATATATATATATATATATATATATATATATATATATATATATATGTGTGTGTGTGTGTGTGTGTGTGTGTGTGTGTGTGTGTGTGTGTGTGTGTGTGTGTGTGTGTACAGTGACTTTATTGTTAAGATTTCAAAAAATGTTACTTGATTGATTCGGCATACCCAATAACAAAAAACTTACTTTGACATATCTCACTGGATCACTGTCATGGCGGAATATTTAAATATGTAAAAAGTGGGGAATTTTACGTCTATATGTCAATTTTCAAAAAGATTCAGGAATGTTTTAAAAATCATTTTTTTGGTTTTCGGTTGGTTTACATAAAACAGAGTAAAAGTTACAAAAAAATCCCAGTGCAATCATTTCCCTTTATTGTCCATTCTTCTATTCTAAACTTAACCAAGCCAATATTTTTTTGATTAGCTTGAATAGCAAATAAAATTTTTATAAAAAAATAATGCCAGTATATTTTATTCAAGATTTTCATACTATCATCAACCATTTTTAAAATGGTTATAACCTACAACCATAACTTAATTAATCAGGGTGAAGAATACTAAAGCTACAAAATATCACTAACACTGCAAATACAATAAAGCGCAGAAAGCAAGTAGTAAGTAGCCTACTCTATACGTCCCCCAGATAACATTTTATAAGATTTCAACGTTTCTGAATGGCCGATTTTGTATACCACATTTTTTAAATACCCTTACAAAAGAAATATCTAACGGTGCAAGATCGGTCGACCTATGTGGGCAAGGGTTTTGAGAAAAACGACCTACTCACCTTTGTAGTATTGGAAATATCACTCAATTTGTGGTGTTTCTAAAACTGTTAAAAGTACATCTAAAGTAACTTCGTCCCCTGCTTTTCATGGAAAATTTTGCACCGGTTTTCGACAGAGCCTGTTTGTTTAAATTTTGTTGTTATGCGTGACATTGTGGAATAATATAACCATTTTGTCTAGATGTCTTGCATTGAATATTTTTGCTGTCACTCTAGCTGTCATACTTATCTTCATAATCGACACTATTTCGATCTTTCTGACCACCGGCAAGGCTTAAGACAGTTTTGACACTTAACTATAATATAACCAACAATAGAAACAAAAACAACTGTAAATGTAATCAAAACAAAAAAAAACTAGCAAAAATACAAGAGTAAAAATCGCAATGCTTTTAGGGTTTAACAATAACATGAAAAATAATACCTTGACGTACCTATGTACAGTAATGATTGCTGCAATTGTTTTTTATTTAAAAGGGTCCATGCCGCCTAAATAAATTAGTGAATTTTTGTTTTCTGTAGGTGATTACAACAAGGACGAAAGTACAAATATCCCGAATAAAATACACCGGTATTTTTTTTATAAAATTGTTTTGTTATTCGAGCAAGCCCCAAAAAATATAAGCTCAGTTAGGTTTCAAATAAAAGAATGGGCCATTCAAAGGAATTGAAAATAATTCTAAATTGCTTGCTTAAAGTGTTTATTTTCTATAGGTGATCGCAACAAGGTCAGTGGTGTGAAGGCCAATATTATTAGACATTTCCAATTCTTTGCGAGACAATAAAGGGAAATTATTGTGCTGGGATTTTTTTGTAACTTTACTCTGTCTTATATAAACCGAAAAAATTTTTTTGTTGAATTTCCAGAGAACGCCAAAAAATTGATATTTTGCAAACGCCCTTGAATCTTTTTGAAAATTGACAGCGTAAAATCAGATTCTGAACAACTTTTCTATTTAAAACGTTTCGATATTTTGTTATCTAATCCCACTTTTTACATATTTAAGGGGAATTGTTTAAATTTACAGCCATGGCAGTGCTCAAGTGACATATGTCAAAGTAATTTTGTTTGTTATTGGTTATGCTGAATCGATAACATTTTTCTTGAAATTCTAATAATAATAAAATATTTTTATATTTGTTGTAAACTTTTTGCCGGTCACTGTATTGTCACAGGCCAAATACTTACTAGAGCGTCCAGCCGGTAAACGCAATTTGTGCCACGGCATAGCTCAGTGGTGTGGTCGGGGTTATTACTAAAAAATGTAGAAGGGCATTCGTAGAAACTCAAAAATCGTCAAAATCGGTTAAAAGGTCAGTTAAAAATATTTATAGCGGGAAAACCTCGTGAACTGATCTTATATTGGCCTAACAGGAAACCAAAACGTTCACTCAAAAATAAACTACTCTACTACTAAAAATTATATTCCAATTATCTCAACGATAAGTTCGCCTAAACTTCAACAAAATCCTTTATATAAAAGCCGCAAAATTGCGAAAATAAAACTCAAAACTTATTAAATATTTTGATAAACCTACATAAAAATTATTAACTCAACTAACCCAAAATACTGATCAATACGGTAATTTAATCATTTAATTAAAAACGAAAAAATCGTCACTACAAAACTAACAAACGCTATCAAAAATCTATGAAATCCTAAAAGTTATCAAACGTCGATATCGGGATATAATACCTACATTCGTCGAAAAATACAGCTCATTTTCAAATAAATAACAAATTACTTACCTTTGATAAATCAGTAATGTCCGTAATCGCTAGGTCGATACCAATAAAAATATTTCAAAAATATTTGTAACTTTACGCAATACTCTCGTATGCAAAATCAATCAGCTGTTCGGTTATCAACCGATTTACTACCTATTTACGCTACGTTAATTTTTAAGCTGAAACTTCAATGTAATCCCACGACAACAAATAGAAATCACTTTAATTCAATTTACAACCGTTTGCAATTATCTCAACCCACCCGGTATAAAATATGCTCAAATTCGAAAAAAAAACAAAGTATTGCATCAAACCGTTAAAAGTTACCTTTAATATACAACGATATCTTTCGAATGTAATTACCTTATTTCAAATAAACACAACCATAATCACGTTAATTTCATGATCTAGATGGATACATAAAAATTCAAAAAAGAGTTTACCTTATATTTGTTATACAGGCACCTTTGGTACTCAGGTTCTCCCAGCATGACTTAACTCGTGAATATCTCTCCTTTCCATACATTTGACTTATATTACAATTGGTTGTAATGGCATTAATATTTAAAACTTCAAAAGACTTCGACTACGTTACGCTACTATACATAAGTTTTAACACTTACTACTTTAAAATATCAAAAGCATTTTATTTACAGCAGTTTGTATTATTTGTTCGAAGTCGGCAATATACACAAAAGTTATCTTTAGTCTAGGAACTTGTTAATTTAATCCACAAAACCGACTTGCGAAACAGCAGGTCCATAGAACATGGCTAAGCACTTAAAAGAAACACGAAAGCCACGTATTTCTATGTCCAATAATGTCATCATGACAAACGAAACACGATACAAAAACGTGGTGGACCAATATATTAACCGAACGGAAGTTCGATACAACCCCAGCATGCGTAACTCCTTCCAACCCCTATACTACCCCTTTTGTCGGATATTGCGTTGACCACAAACAAATAAACGTGAATCTTTCCAGCATCCCGGTTTAGACTAATTTTAATCTTCTTTAAAATTCGTCATATTCCTTAATATCCTCCACTATGTTACTTAAATCTTCAACAGCCAATTATTAAAAAAACACTTAAATTTCAAATCGCCCAGAAACGAATTGAACCCGAAAGCAGTCGAAAAGAAATTACATCACGCTTCAAACTGCATTCCTAAAAGGTACCTCAAGTAACATGATATGTTTATGATAACGAACCTCAACTTTAATGAACCTAAACTAACGTACCTAGAATCTAACTTTTTGTTTTAAAACCAAACTCTATCTATCTAAAAGAAGTCGACAGACTGGCGGCTTACAATCTAACTCACGGTATACCCAGTATACCGTTATAAAACGTATTTCACATGATGCAATTTCAAATCCGTCTAACAAAATTCACCAAATTGCATTTTCGTTTACTCATTAATTAAACAAAATAATTAGGAATTTATAATTCATACACTTCAATTTATTACAGCGAAGAAACCGAAAGAAAAATACCTATTTGATTCTCCCAAAATTAGAATACTAAATGTTAATTTACCAGCTATCCTCAAACACGTAAAATGTGACGCAAAATTAAAGTAGACATATATATATATATATATATATATATATATATATATATATATATATATAATATATATATATATATATATATATATATATATATAAGGGTGATTGACAAAAATATGCCAACCCAAACCTGTTTTTTTTAATGGAACACCCTGTATATATTTGCATTTTTGGAGTCACTGTTACATTTAGAATAAAGGTATAAAAATTTCTATCTGTATCACTAAACGTGCTGCAGATATCGTCACTTCAGTACCAAAATAGAGGTAACTTTGGAACCACGATGCGAGCGTTGCCACCACGATTTTGTAAATCTGTTTATACCACCGACTATCAATAATAGTCTACTAACAAACTGGGAAATTTTTCGAAAACATGTAAAACTATACAGAATGATTAACTTACGCGAAATGTAATTATTCTCAATTTTTTTAAATACAACGCCCTGTATATTTTTTCAAATTTCAATTCCCCGTGAAAAGTAGATACTAATTGATGATAGGTTTCATAGCCATAAGACCGACCTTTCTTGAGATATTGACGCTTTATTTGAAAATATTGACATACTGAAGAGCAAATAAAACAAAATCCAGAGCAAATAAGAAAATACGAATGGCAAATAAATTCTTTAACTGATAGGAAAACTTAATTAATAACTAAACAAATTGAACAAGTAAACATAAACGAATAAAACCGTAAATTCAAATTAAATGTTCAAAATGCACGCCTAGCTAAACACTTTGAAATTCGTTCGGTAACCGAAAGGTTCACTCGCAACAACACTAGAGGCGAAATCGATTGAAACGCAGCTCTAATTCTATTTTTCATATCTTCGCTTGTGGTGGGAGGATGTTGGTAAACCTTTTCTTTAGCGTAGCCCCAAAGGAAGACAATCAAGTGGCGTAAGATCCGGTGATCTGGCTGCCCAGTTTTGCAAACTACCTTGTCCTATCCACCTCATCGGATAATTTCTATCGAGATATTGCTTAACGTTGATTGCGTAGTGTTGAGGAGTGCCATCCAGTTGAAACCAAATCGTACGAATATTATCTAACTTGATATTTTCCAAAAGCTCGGATAAATCATTTTCCAAAACCTGTAAATATCTTTATCCAGTAAGACTCCCGTGAAAGGAAAAAGGACCAACCACATTAAAATTGATTATACCACCCCACACGTTAACTCACCATCGATGCTGGTGATCAACAACTCTTAAGATGTGTGGATTAGTATCTGAATAGTGATGATAGTTATGTGCATTAATATTGCCATTATTATGAAAAGTTACCTCATCCGTAAATAGACTCTTATTAACAAAATTAGGCTCTTCATTGACATTAGTAGTTACCCATTGGCAGAAAGATTTTCGATTTTGAAAATCTATTTGACTTAAAGCTTGATGATCAGTCTAGGTATGTACTTAGTTCTCTTGTATTAATTTGCGGATTTTCTATAAGAGATGCCAGAACTTGAAACTCAATTTCTTCATTTGGGCTTGTTTGTGCGCGCTTGGGATAACACGTTCTTCCAGAATTTATAAATCCCTCATTTTCACTCATAAACGATTCTTTCCGAGGCTGTCTTCTCTCTGGGTATCGTTCACAGTACGGACGGGTAGCCAGCAAAGTATTTCTTTGAGCTTCGCCGTAAATAAAGATCATATCGACAATTTCTTCTTTGGAAAAATTTATTTTATACAAAATTTGACAAAACGACAATTCAAATACAAACGTCAAAATAATAGATGCAATTTCTTTGTTCTTTATTACGAACGGCTAGCCTACCTGATTTGTTTTGTTGAATTCTATTGTCACAGTAAATTTGTATTTAAGAATATTTTTACGTAAATGCGTCAATATCTCAAGAAGGGCCCGTCTTGTGGCTATCAAACTTTACAATTAGTATCTACTTTTCACGGGGAACCGAAATGTCAAAAAATATACAGGGTGTTGCATTTGAAAAAATTACATTTCGCGTAAGTTAATCATTCTGTATAGTTTTACATGTTTTTTGAAAAATTTCTCAGTTTTATAAACAGATTTAAAAAATCGTGGCGACAACTCTATTTTCGTACTAAAGTGACGCTATCTGCAGAACCGTTAGTGATACAAATACAAATTTCTATAATTTTATTCTAAATGTAACAGTGAATCTAAAAATGCAAACATATACACAGGTTTGGGTTGGCATATTTTTGTCAATCACCCTGTACATACCTAAATATTTTTAGAATGTAGGTCCAATGATCGTGTATTACCACACTAAAATTGGTTTTGATATATATACATACATATATACATATTTATATATGATATATATATATATATATATATATATATATATATATATATATATATATATATCATATACCTATACCTAAACCTTACAGTTTCGAAATATTTAACATTTTTGAAAATGTAGGGTTGTCAAAAATTCAAGTATTTTTCGATTCAGAAAAGATGAGACAATCTAATCTAGGTCATCGTAATAAGGATATTTGGAAGTACGTATTCTGTTGTTTATTGTTTCAAATCATAATTTATAAAATACAAAGAATAACGCGTAAAGTTAACAAACTTAAAAGTTAAATATCTTTGTTATTTTAAATACAACGCCCAAGAAATTTTTAGCGGAATAGTCTTTTGACAATAGTTCGAACTGTATTAGGGTTCCCTATACCTAACTTCAATACTTTTCGAGGAATTAGTGTATTTGTTACATTTTTATAAATTACGCCATTAACTCATGTCGATCAGTTAGAATTCTTTGATTTATAAACATTTCTGTCATATTGACGTATTTCAAAATACGACAGTGTTTATAAATATTGATGATTTTTTCATTACAATGAAATATTCAGTGCAAGAAAGAGTGGATATGGTGTTGACCATAGGAGAATGCCAAGAAAATTGTCTTTTGGCTTCCAGGGTTTATGCCCAAAAGTACCCTGATCGAAACCATCCTGATACGAGAGCTTTTGAAAGGTTTTTACAAACTTGTCGAGCCACAGCCTATCCAAAACCTAATAAAAGTAAACCGGTAACTGGCAATGAAGATAGTGAGTTTTTAGTATTAGGATCTATCGCTGAAAATTCCCTCACTAGTACTAGAGTAATTGCTAGACAAACAGATTTAAGTAGAGGAAGTGTGAGAAGAGTTCTCAAAAAACACAAATTTCATGCTTATCACATAGAAATTCATCAAAATTTGTATGGCAATGACTTTCAACAACGAATAGATTTCTGTTTGTGGGCAATTGAAAAAATAGGGGATCAACCAGATTTCTTAAATTTCGTTTTGTTTACTGATGAATCAACATTTCACAACAACGGTTTGGTAAATAGACATAATTTTCACTATTAAGATACCGAGAATAGGCATGCTTTTAATACTGTTGACCGCCAAAATCGTTGGAGCATAAACGTATGTGCAGGAATTGTTGGAGATCAGACAATTGGACCATACTTTTTCAATGGTCATTTAAATGGTAGAAAATTTTTGAGATTTTTAAAGCGAGACTTTTGGACACTTCTCGAAAACGTTCCGTTGGACATTAGAGGGAATATGTGACTACAATTAGATGGGGCACCGGCACACTTTGATCGTAGAGTTAGAAATTATTTAACTAGGAAATTTGTTAATAAATGGATTGGAAGGAACGGACCATGTCATTGGCCACCAAGATCGCCTTGTCTTACTCCAATGGATTACTTTTTATGGGGATATATTAAAAATATTGTTTACAATATTTCTGCTACTACTGCACACAATATGAAAGAGAGAATTAGGAATGCGGTGGACACAATTACTCCAGATATGTTAAGAAAAGTCAGACAAAATTTGGAAGAAA
>JARFJB010001279.1:3655000-3657500 GCA_036346205.1 Vesta saturnalis
TATGGGGTAGTTACGTTTATTCTTTAAATTTAAGTGTAGAATTTAGCTTATAGATTTTACTATGATTACTTTTCACATCTAAAATATCTGTATCAATGCCTGGTAAAGCTTTTGATTAATTTTACCGTACCGTCAAATGATAAATTTAGAAATATAAACCGATAAAAAAACGAAGCTCATCTAAAAGCTTTTTAAATTTAGGGTAAAAAAGTGATTGAATCGGTCATAGAATCCAGCACTTTAGAAATGATAAAATTTGTATCGTACTCACTAAGATTGTGCAATGTAGTGAGGAAAACATATCGTTCTTTATAATGTACATTAACGCTTAAATGTAATGGTATCCAACATTTTTTGATAAGAGTGATTTTGATCTCGTACTCCATTTGTAAGGGTAATTGCAGTCAACCATTTTCCCCTTATAATCTAAGCCAGAATTAAGAATAGTATATACATTTTAAGCGTAAGCAATGATGTGCATTGAATAATAGTTAATACTAATTAAAGAAATGACGTACTTTTTTTAATTAAAAATGTATAAATAATCCAGTTTCATTGGATTGCTTCCTTCGTTTTTCCATCATAGTATTGATTAACGCTCCTATGACTTTATTTCCTTTCTATTTTTGTTCTGAGTGGTTTCACCACATTTTCCTTTATTACACTACATATTCACTGCACCTTCTAATTTTCTCATCCTTAAGGTTCAGTTTTTTTATTCATCAACACCCTTTTTCCCATGTTCACTTTTAGTCCTCGTTTTCAATATTCTCTTATTAATTTTCTTGAGATGTATTCTAAACCTTCTTTATTTTATGCAACTGCCTCCTGGTTGTTCCGTAACGTGTATAATGTTTTACGCCTGATGTTTATGTCTATTCATTTGCATTTGTTTTTCCGTGTTCTTTATTTTTTATCTATACATTAAATAAAATGAGGGATGTAACATTCCTGTTTTCACTAAAGATCACGTGTTGGGTATAATAGGTTTTACAAATTTTGTTGTAAGTACATTGCGGAAGAACGTTTTTAAACAACTTAAAATGGTCGCTATCAAACGATTAAAATGCTAAAACATAATTTGTCCTGAAAGCAGCATGCACTGGGTCTCTTAGATTTCATATAATCTTTTCAGTAATAATAACTCTTGAAGCGTCACAAGAAATCTTATGAGTAATTGGGAACTGAAAAGCTGAATAGTAGGAAATATAGTTCACGCTAGCATGGATTTTGGGTTTCGTACGAGGGATGTACAGTATTTAATGTCCCTAGCACCGAATACAACATTATTTTTCAACATAATTCCCTTGAACGTGAAGACACTTATTCCACCTATCTTCAAGCATAACAACACCTTTCTTGAAAAACTCGGTGTCTTGATCACAGAATAAGTCGTGCACTGCAGACATAACTGCATCATCGCTCTCAAATTTTGTTCCCCGAAGACTGTATTTTAGCTTTGGAAATAAATAAAAATCACTGGGAGCTAAGCCAGGGTAGTACCCTTTCAAAAATTTTAAACCCAGCGTCACGAATTGCATTCATAGAAATAAGGCTCTTATGAACTGGAGCGTTATCTAGATGAAAAAGAATTCCGCGTGACAGTTTTCCTCTTCTTTTTTCTTTAATCCAATAACGATGTTTTGTAATTAATGCTACATAATATTGACCACTGATTGTGTAGCCACGTTCCAAAAAATCTACCTGTAAAATTCCTTCGGCATCCCAAAAAATTGTAGCTATTATCTTGCCCGCTGAAGCCTGTACAGGAAAATTGCGTGATGGGGGAGATCCTGGATGACGTCACTCCATACTTAGTTGTTTGCACTCGAGATCGAAGTGATGAAGCCAAATTTCATCAACCGTAACATAGCTATCGGGGAGACATTTAGGATTACGGTTAAATAAGGCTAAATTGCCTATTGAACTCTCAAACGCTTTTGTTCGGACGTTAACATTCGGAGTACCTATCTTGCTGACACCTTATGAAGCCCTAAACAGTGATTTATTATGGTTACAATCATCCCATTTGAAAGGCCTGTTATCTCCGCTACACGTTTTGTTGTCAATCCATGATCTTCTCTGATCATGTCATTCACAAGATCAATGTTTTATTGAGTACACGGCCGATCAGCACCTTTGCATGTTTTCAGGTTGTTCTGCCACAGTTGAACGCTCGGGACCAATTTTTTACTACTTTATAGGAAGGAGCAAAATTTCCAAGCACGCCAACCATATCTGTATGAATTTCTTTAGGTGTTAAACCTTTCTTTTGTAGGTACTTGATGACAGCACGAAGCTCACTTTTTTTCATTCCTCAAAATCTTCGTACAACCACTACTTTCAACTTTGACACTATTAAAGTTCGACTAACCAAATTTGGCAGTTTGTCAACAAAATAACAAAATAAGTGCGGTTACTGGGGGAAACATATTTTAAAGCCATCTATGCTAGGGACAACAAATACTGTTCATCCCTCGTATTACTCCTTGACCGTAAT
>JARFJB010001279.1:3662500-3782500 GCA_036346205.1 Vesta saturnalis
AAAGTTATCATTTATGTGCAACATAAAAGTAATAATATTGATGATCCTGGTCTTTCGAAGAAACGAAGTTGCTACATTTGTCCCTCGAAGAAAGACAGAATCCAAAAGAAAATATATCCTCTGTCTAAAAGAAATGCATGTAATGAACACTCCACAATTAAAAGGTCCTATGGAGATTAAACTTTAGTTACTTTTTTGATAAAATTTGTATCGTTAGGCTCTTATGTTGTGACCAACGTTAACCGTTATAACGTTAACTGGAATAGGGTTAAAGGGTCGAGAAATATATAGAATATACAATGCAGCGGAACATTTAAGCACATGTATTTTGAAGCCTACTATCAAATATTACTTTATTGTAGTAGCGATACGTAGTTAGATATTTAATAGTTGACCCGCTAACGAACAAATGCTAACAATGAAAAATGTCACAATCCAAAAGTAAATTTAACGATACGTTGAAAACAGCATGAGTAGAAAGGAGGCACCTTAACACATCTGGCAACACTGCTTTTTGACGTCACAAGACCGCCCACGTGGGGGACCGGTTTTTCCACCCTTATTTTTTACTCGCTTACGTGTAGGACGTGTTTTTTCACCCCTATTTTTGCACATCCACGTGTGAGACCGTATTTTCAACCCTAATTATTTACATATACCTGCGTATGAGTCCGTATTTTTCAGCCCTCTGCATTCCTATTTTTACATATACCTACGAGTGAGTCCGTATTTTTCAACCCACTGCATACCTAATTATTTTTACTCGCTTACGCATAGGAGGTGTATTTTCACCCCCCTATTTTATGACGCATGTAGGACATATTTTATATTTTTTCTGGTATTAAAAGAAACTAATCAAGGTAAAGATAACATATACGTTTGATTTTAAAATATACTATTAAATTCTATAATGACAATAAACAGTTAATGGTATTGCATAATCAGTTAATTACCCTGTTGTGGTCATACAATGTGAATGTACGGTTTAGCGACTATTTAAAATGTGTTTATTAATATTTATTAGGATTCCGTTTTTTGTCAAAAAGAGATTGCATAATTGTTATCATTAAATTATTGTTAGATTTTCTTTTAATCCCCATCTACAGATTGTGGTCCTCTACCTGTTTGAAAATTCATATGAATATATTTTAAAATGAAATTGCTTTAAAAATAAAATGTGTAATTAACTAATTGATTAACCTGCTTACAGCAATAGTAATTATCGAAAATTAAGGAATGTCGCTTTTATTTATTTACCTTTTTAATACGTATCATTTACATGCATTATATTTTTGTTTTAAATATGAGTCACAATGTGTCGCAATCCTTTTTGCTTTAATTATGGGTCATAATTAAATCTAGTTGTCGCTCAAGGTAATCACTAGCAAACAAATTAATCTCATGTACAACAAGAAACTTAATATCAATAATGTATAACAAAGTATTTTTTATAATGCCATTTTTCGCATAGTTTAATGTCCATGTATGGGTCGTATTTTAGCCTTGGGAGATCGGATTTGGTCTGGGTCAGACTAGGGGTGGGTCCAGTATCGGAGATTGTATTCTAAATTGTCTCCTGTGAAAGTTAGCTTTACAAAAACACAAACACAACCACAAGCACGAGCACTAGCACAAGCATAAACACAAGCACAGGAACAATTACAAGCCCAAGAACCAGCACATGCACAAACACAAGCACAGGAACAAACACAAGCACAAGAACCAGTACGAGCGCAAGCACAAACACAAGCACAGGAACAAGAACAAACACAAGCACAATCACAAGTACAAGCACAAGCGCAAACACGAAAAATGAAAACGAAAAACTCGCAAACACGAAAAACGAAAAATCGCAAACACGAAAAACGAAAACGAAAAAATCGCAAACACGAAAAATGAAAACGAAAATTCGCAAACACGAAAAACGAAAAATCGCAAACACGAAAAACGAAAACGAAAAATTCGCAAACACGAAAATCGCAAACACGAAAATGAAAAACGAAAATTTCGCAAACACGAAAAATGAAAACGAAAAATGAAAAACGAAAATTTCGCAAACACGAAAAACGAAAACGAAAATTCGCAAACACGAAAATGAAAATGAAAATTTCGCAAACACGAAAAATGAAAACGAAAAATTCGCAAACACGAAAAACGAAAAATCGCAAACACGAAAAACGAAAACGAAAATTCGCAAACACGAAAACTGAAAAACGAAAAATTCGCAAACACGAAAAACGAAAAAATAGCAAACACGAAAAACGAAAACAAAAATTCGCAAACACGAAAAATCGTAAACACGAAAACGAAAAACGAAAAATTCGCACACAAAAAAAAATGAAAACCGAAAATTCGCAAACACGAAAAATGAAAACGAAAAATTCGCAAACACGAAAAAAGAAAAATCGCAAACACGAAAAACGAAAACGAAAATTCGCAAACACGAGAAATCGTAAACATACAAATTCACAAACACGAAAATTCTCAAACACTAGAAATAACAACCACACAAACTCGCAAAACATAAACACAAGCACAATCACAAGCACAAGCACAAATACAAGCACAAGCAAAAGTACAAGAACAATCACAAGCACATGCACAAACACAAGCACAGGAACAAACACAAGCACAAGAATCAGCACGAGTACAAGCACAAACAGAGGAACCAGCACAAACACAAGAATCAACACAAGCACAATCACAAGTACTAGCACAAGCGCAAGCACAAGTACATACAAGTTCGCAAACACGAAAAACGAAAAATCGCAAACACGAAAAACGAAAAACGAAAAATTCGCACACAAAAAAAATGAAAACCGAAAATTCGCAAACATGAAAAATGAAAACGAAAAAATTCGCAAACACGAAAAACGAAAACGAAAATTCGCAAACTCGAGAAATCGTAAACATACAAATTCACAAACACGAAAATTCTCAAACACGAGAAATAACAAACACACAAACTCGCAAAGCATGAACACAAGCACAAGCACAAATACTAGCACAAACACAAGTACAAGAACAATCACAAGCACATGCACAAACACAAGCATAGAAACAAACACAAGCACAAGAATCAGCACGAGCACAAGCACAAACACAGGAGCAAGTACAAACACAAGAATCAACACAAGCACAATCACAAGTACAAGCACAAGCGCAAGCACAAGTACATACAAATACACAATCACGCTAATGCGAAATCATACAAGCACGCAAACACGGAAAAACAAGCAAATACGAAAACACGAAAATCCGCAAACACAAACTCGGAAATACGAAAGTCGAAAACGAAAATTCGCAAACACGAAAAACCGCAAAACATACAAACGCACAAACACGAAAAAACGAAAACACAAAGACAGGGATTTAAATAAAATGATTTTCTTTGTTTATCTGTTTTATTATATAGTCTTTATACCCGAATGGAAGAGTATCAAAGTTTTCAATTCTCCGTCGCTTAGAGTAACTTATTCTATGTTGTTTAGATTGAGGTCTACTTAACACATTGTAACACCTGTCTCTCTCTCTCTCTCTCTCTCTCTCTCTCTCTCGCTCTCTCGTCTCTCTCTCTCTCTCTCTCTCTCTCTCTCTCTCTCTCTCTCTCTCGTCTCTCTCTTAGTTAGAGACAGGTGTTACAATGTGTTAAGTAGACCTCAATCTAAACAATATAGAATAAGTTACTCTAAGCGACGGAGAATTGAAAACTTTGATACTCTTCCATTCGGGTATAAGGACTAAATAATAAAACAGATAAACAAAGAAAATCATTTTATTTAAATCCCTGTCTTAATTCATTCTGCAGCTCTGCGTGTTTTCGTTTTTCGTGTTTGTGCGTTTGATGTTTGCGGTTTTCGTGTTTGCGAATTCGTTTTCGACTTTCGTATTTTCGAGTTTGTGTTTGCGGATTTTCGTGTTTTCGTATTTGCTTGTTTTTCCGTGTTTGCGTGTTGATGTTCGCATTAGCGTGATTGTGTATTTGTATGTACTTGTGCTTGCGCTTGTGCTTGTGACTGTGCTGTGTTGATTCTGTGTTTGTTCTTGTTCCTGTGCTTGTGTTTGTGCTTGCGCTCGTACTGGTTCTTGTGCTTGTGTTTGTTCCTGTGCTTGTGTTTGTGCATGTGCTGGTTCTTGGGCTTGTAATTGTTCCTGTGCTTGTGTTTATGCTTGTGCTAGTGCTCGTGCTTGTGGTTGTGTTTGTATTTTTGGAAAGCTAACTTTCACAGGAGACAATTTAGAATACAATCTCCGATACTGGACCCACCCCTAGTCTGACCCAGACCAAATCCGATCTCCCAAGGCTAAAATACGACCCATACATGGACATTAAACTATGCGAAAAATGGCATTATAAAAAATACTTTGTTATACATTATTGATATTAAGTTTCTTGTTGTACATGAGATTAATTTGTTTGCTAGTGATTACCTTGAGCGACAACTAGATTTAATTATGACCCATAATTAAAGCAAAAAGGATTGCGACACATTGTGACTCATATTTAAAACTAAAACATATTGCATGTAAATGATACGTATTAAAAAGGTAAATAAATAAAAGCGACATTCCTTAATTTTCGATAATTACTATTGCTGTAAGCAGGTTAATCAATTAGTTAATTACACATTTTATTTTTAAAGCAATTTCATTTTAAAACATATTCATATGAATTTTCAAACAGGTAGAGGACCACAATCTGTAGATGGGGATTAAAAGAAAATCTAACAATAATTTAATGATAACAATTATGCAATCTCTTTTTGACAAAAAAGCGGAATCCTAATAAATATTAATAAACACATTTTAAATAGTCGCTAAACCGTACATTCACATTGTATGACCACAACAGGGTAATTAACTGATTATGCAATACCATTAACTGTTTATTGTCATTATAGAATTTAATAGTATATTTTAAAATCAAACGTATACGTTATCTTTACCTTGATTAGTTTCTTTTAATACCAGAAAAAATATAAAATATGTCCTACATGCGTCATAAAATAGGGGGGTGAAAATACACCTCCTATGCGTAAGCGAGTAAAAATAATTAGGTATGCAGTGGGTTGAAAAATACGGACTCACTCGTAGGTATATGTAAAAATAGGAATGCAGAGGGCTGAAAAATACGGACTCATACGCAGGTATATGTAAATAATTAGGGTTGAAAATACGGTCTCACACGTGGATGTGCAAAAATAGGGGTGAAAAAACACGTCCTACACGTAAGCGAGTAAAAAATAAGGGTGGAAAAACCGGTCCCCCACGTGGGCGGTCTGGTGACGTCAAAAAGCAGTGTTGCCAGATGTGTTAAGGTGCCTCCTTTCTACTAGCATGTATACGACTAATCTATATCTAGTTTTCACCGTATACGTTCAATCATTGCACTGTTGTGATGAATAAATATGTTTAGTTAGGAAATGCCTATTTTAATTAATTTAATGATAAATATTAGATTAAAATTAATAATAACAATAAATAAATACTGAAGAGAAATTGACTAAATGTTATCAACTTTAAGGAAAAAAGTTTTGGTTTTATAGAGTAAGCGATTTATTCGGTTTCATAATTCAGTATAAACCCAAAAAAAAAAAAAAGTGTTCTATTATACCAATAGTTATTTTAGGGTTTCGGTAGATACTTTGTATATTAACACAGTAAATTTGCTTTGTATGTTTAGTCTCGTGGAAGTATTCAACAGTACAGGAAATAACATGCATATTTCACGCCAGGGTAAAAAAATTTGTTATAGTTACCAGCATTTTTGTACTTTTAAAATAATTTTATCATGTCAAAGGGAAGCACAATATTAAGAGTCATTCAACTCATCTCTTTGAATTAAGTTAATGAATAATATCAGGAGATGGCTGGAAAATTTTTATTTTAAACTACAATTAATTTTTCTAAATCTAAACCAGACAATCAAATTTTGAAGTAATTAAAGCAAGCTGTTATCCACGTGGGTATGAGTTCTTCATTGCAGAGCTAAAGTTAATCTGCATGGCAATACTAGCAATTGCATTTGCAATTTTAAACAGAAACCGTATAGTTACGCTAAAGATTTAGAGACATATAAATAACCACAGAATAAGTATATAGACGGCTACTGAATATGTAAAATCTACCCAGTTGGAGTCTCCACGTTGCCTGTTTTTTAAGGATGAGTCATAAGTGTGTATCCACTTATATGTTGTTTTAATAGTAGTGAGTGGATTTGTTACAATTAATCGGGTAACTATTGGCAGATATATTACAGGCAAAACTATAACAACAAATTGTATACATAATAGATCAGTAATTTTTCAGGAATCCCAAATGAAAATGCCATCCCGCTTCGCATATTACGTAGTCCTCACTTAATTAATCAATAAGGTTTACATGAAATTTGTGGAGTTTCTACTGCCACATATGTAAACATACCTAACAACTAGAATTCGAAAATCAAATTTGTAGGCTTTGTTAAACAGCTTTACACTTTGTGAATTTTCAACGCGATATTCGAAGGTAAGGTTAAAATGATGATGTTGAATATTATTTGTGAATTTTTATGAGATACATAAACACGCTTGTTAACTTTGTAACGTCTCTTACATATTTATGATTTTCGTTTGTAAAGATGTTGCTTCTGTTTATGTATGTTCTTAGTAACACTACTAAAGGATTTTCCATTGTCATGTCGGCATACTCAGGGGCTTTTGGTAAAACCGTCTTTTTGTTTGTGATCTAACGTTCAAAGTAATGAAAATTAATTTATTCTCGCTTCACTCAAAAAATACAATTGTAACAATTAGTTGGTTCAGTTGTAAAACCCTCAACTCTATTAACAGACAATCGTGTACGAAACCGTAATCACTTTTAGCTAACCCAATTTTATTTGACATGCTTTTTTTATATTTATAATCGAGTGTTTCAAAGCTCTATGTATGAAATCTAATCAAAAACCTTTTTAATCTAAAAACGAAATTTAAAACGTTTAGAATCTTTCTATTTGTCATTGTGTATAATAATATCACTTCGATTATGTTCTATCGTTACAAGATAAGGAACGTTTAATATTCAGTTTTCAATGTAAATTTTCCACATTCAACAGGCTTATGAATATTGATCATTTGCGAAGGATTAAGTAGATAAATGAATACGAGCATATTTTCATGTGGAAGGGTCTATACTTAATTTTTTTCAGCAGTTACTGCACAAATGAATTTTAACGCAATTCTACTACTTTTGTTTCTGATATAACGTTAATCCTAATTGCTCATACATTTTTTTCGGAATATAAAATCCAGGCATTACTACCGTTATAGAAATGTAACGAATCGCTAATTAAATATAACGTCAAGGATGCATAGTGACATAAAAAAGTAGATGTTACCCTAATTTCATTATGCGCAAGTACGAAGTATATAAAATTAAAATCTTTAAAAGTGTGCACATGCAACGTAAGCTTCGTATGTTCTACAAAAATTTTGTATATTTTCTGAATACGTTGAACCCATTTTCCAATTTTAAATTTAATATGGAACAATAATTTCATTATTTTTTACTCGACCAAATCAGGATTATACTGGTAATGAGTCTAAATTAAAAGGAAAATACTAGATAAGTTAGTATCTAATTATAACTTGTTTAGAAAAAAGAGCCGACATATTTTTAATCCACGTGAAATGATAAACAGTATTATTTTTTGGGGTTTTCCAATAAGAGGTGTTATTTTGATATTCAAAGAAAAATGAAATTTTTTGAGATAATTGATCGGATGTTTATTTCATTATAAAGAGGAAGGTATGCCGTTAATAATGGAAAACAATATCAGCCAAATGGCTACCACGACCACGCTTACAGGACCATATCCTTTTCATGAAATTTTCCATAACCAAATCGCAAAGTGGCTGCCCTATGTCATCGATAGCCTCACGAATTCCATCTTCAAAGGAAGAAGTCGCAAGGTGTTAAATCACAAGATCTCGGTGGCCAATTGTGATCACCTCTTCGAGAGATAACACGGTCCGGAAACTTTTCCCGTAAAAGATCAATGGTTTCGTTGCTTGTGTGGCACGTAACGCCGTCTTGTTGAAAGTAAACGTTGTCCAGATCAATACCATCCAATTCCAAATCATTAATCATCTCTCGATAGCGCAATCCATTCACCGTAACTGTTGCTCCAGCCTCATTTTCGAAAAAGTAAGGTCCAATGACCCCGCCAGACCATAAACCGCACCAAACAGTCACACGTTGAGGATGGAGAGGCTTTTCAACAATAACTCTTGGGTTTTCCGAGCCCCAGATGCGACAATTTTGCCTGTTGATCTACCCACCGAGGTGGAAATGGGCCTCATCAGTCAAGATGATTTTTAAATGGAATTCAGGATCATTTTCAACGACCCAATCAGCAAAGACACGACGTTGTTGTTGATCGGCCGGCTTGAGTTCTTGTGTTAACTGAACTTTATAAGCCTTAAGACCCAAGTCTTCATGCAAAATACGGTGTAATGACGTTTGTGGAATGCCCAATTCCAAAGAACGGCGAGGAATGGACAAACCTGGGTTTTCTTCAACACTTTGGGCTACAGTAGCAATATTCTCAGTTGTTCTTGAGCGATGTGCACGGGTTTTGTTCTTCACATCATTAACTTGTCCCAACAGCTCGAATTTGTTCACCAATTTCTGTATTGCGGTCCGAAGGTACTTCACGCCGACCCAAAAATGTTTTAGTTTTACGAACCGTCTCTGCCAAATTTTCACCATTTTTATAGTGAATTTTAGCAATTTCAATGCATTGTTGAAGCGTGTATCCTTCCATTTTTATTAATCGCGTAGTTTTTACTTGTCAAATGTCAATAAATGACAGCTTCAAAAGTGACATCTACCGAAATAACGGGCTATTCAAAATAACACCTCTTATTGGAAAACCCTTTATTTTATATTATATTTAGTAAACGTTGTTTCCCAAAAGAAACGCAAGCGGAACCACAAATTTTTATTTATAGCTGAGTGGACCTATGTTCCTTACGATGAACTCCCCACTATCGGTTTTCCTATTTTCTTAGCTCGGTAAAGGCTACCAGTGACCCTTTCCTTGCCATTAATCAATTCTCATCCTATTATTCCTCTCGCCCCAACTGTCTTCTTACCGGATTGAAAAACTAAAATGCCTCGTTCGGATGTCCGGAAAGGCGAAGCCTAGGCGACCTCGGTGATCGAAAGTAACCACTTTCAGACCTATTATTGTAACATGCATGGTATCAGGTCTATGTTGTTCGCCAACCAACACTGCTTGACATTTTGTTTTTATCTGTCTGTGCATATCTCAAAGGCAGTATCGATTGCAAAAAAATTTCTTCTTTTAAGAATAAAAAATTCGACGTGAATTGGTTCAAGCATTCTATAGATCTCCCTATGACAGTAGCCTTCAATCCTTCTACGATTACCTTACTTTTAAAGTAAGTTTTTATCTTGCAATATCACAATTCTGCGATATTCATTACTCTAATTGGTTTTAATTTTCAGGTATCACCAATCCTTCCTGCCAATCATAATGCAGAAATAATTGCTATTTCATATGGTCTGACACAAATGATTTCCGAATTCACAAGAATTTCTGATAACCCTAACCGTACTCCACATTTTTTACACCTCTTTCTTACATCAATTCTACTTGTTTATAAAACTTCAATTCCTTCCCCACTAAGTTTATCTGCACTGATGATAAATGGAGTGACTTACGAAATTTACTACGGCGTGAATATTGTTTTAAGTCGTCCTCGTCGTTGGGACATTGATCTTACAATATCTGAAGTCATCTTCATTTGCATGGAGGTAAGTGTTCTCAAAAAATAACACCATATAGGTTATGTTCGTTCCCAACCCTGGCTCGATAGTGCTTGTGCTGGTCCAATGCCTTTAAAAAATGAGTCTCATCAAATGGAAACTTATGCAGGTTGCATTGGTACTAGAAATATCTGCAAAACTGCACTGAAGCTAAAAAGTTATTGTAAAAACGAAAATGCAATGAACAGCACAGTCGTAAATTTTTGTTTAGCCAAAGCCATTAAAATCTAAAAAGTTGTTGTAAAAACAAAAATACAATGAACAGTATAGTCGTAATTTCTTTTAGCCAAAGCCATCAGTAAAAACTTTGGTACATCCTTATTTCCCCCCATGACTCCTTTCGACGGATCTGTAGTTGCTGATCCTGTAGACAAAGCCTATCTTTTGTGGGTTTACTTAAATCAAACTTGTCCAATAGTGATTCTGGCAAAGATGCGCTCAGTCAACTCTTCTTCATACGCTATGTGGCCAATCCATTTTAGATACAAGCTCCTGGAATCGATCTTCTGTAGGGTAGACCTTAACAAGACGACCGACTTAGACGATATCCCAGCTATCGTTTTAGAAAAAATGTTCTCCTGAGCTAGTAACACTCGTATCTAACCTCTGCTCGATCTTTGTATCTTCTGAGGAATTTCCTTCACAATAGGAGTTAGCAAATGTTCAACCTATTCACAAAAAAAGGCAACAAGACCTATTCCTCTAACTAGCGACCAATTGCCATCACTTCCATTTTGTCTAAAGTCATGCAAAAAGCCACCAATCAGGAACTACTTTCTTTCTTTGAATTTCACAAACTTCCTAGTAAGCACCAATATGATTTTAGACGGAGTCGTTCAACAAGAGATTATCTCTCATATTTACCTCAAGTTTGAAATAATACATTGAAACCATCCGGTAGAACAGTTCTTGTCGCTGTAGATATCCCAAATCATTTAACCATTGTTTACTTGCCAAACCCACCTCGTTTGGGTTAACCAATACGCCCATTAACAAAGTTTCCAGTTTCCCGTGCCACTCCTTTTCTGATTTTCCTGCTTTGCATAAATGATCTCATACCTTCAACGACTAAACCCGGTCTATTGCTTTGCTGGTGACAGCACCTTTCACTGTAGTTTATCTCAGTCGACTCGTCTACTCACAGTAGTAATCCTCCTTCTGCCTTAAATCATGAAATCAAAGTTAAAATGGGGATTTCAACCCTAAATAAAATCTAGATATATTTAATGCTAACAAAACTCAGTGTTACCTTGTGCCCGCCAAAAAAATCGATCATTCCGTATGGTAAGTATGGATGGCACAGATCGTGAGCTATTAGACTCCATTACTACGTTGGGAATGACTGTATCTTAAAATCTATCATGAGTTAAGCAGCTTATAGGCATTTGGTGCAGATCTAAGCAGTACTTTACCTCCCAACAACTGCTTTTGCTGTATAAAGTCCAAATTCGGCCTTATCAATCTTTGTACATTCCTTGATACCATACCACACCACCTTGGCTAAGTTTGCGCATTATTATCATCTCTATGCAGCATCAATCTCAACTTGCAGTACACAGCTTCTAAACTCTTGAATGATCCTCTTAGTTCCTGATTTCCTCTCACTTATAATTTGAAAAACCTTGAGGTAGTCGTTCATAGGCATCTTTTGGTAATTCAAAATCGCCCTACGCATCCTTTCTAGTGTTCCTGTGTGCTTTATCCGCTCAAGGCCATAACCAACAGCAACGTTCACACAATCACCTTTCCTTATTCTCACGAAGATCGGGCTCAAAGACCAAAAAAGAACATACCAGGACCGTAACAGAGGCCGGTTATATCAGCTATTGGGCTTAACAATCCTTCTCTGTGGCCCTAACACGACCTTGATAAGGACGGTCAGACCAAATCTCATTTTACACAAAAAAGGACAACGCTCAACCCATCAAAAACCACACTTGCATCTCTCACTCACACACTAACAGATACCCTTTCACAAATCTCATCTGTTCATAGTTACAAACCCTAGACTCCTTAGAATATACTATAATTAATACCAAAAATAATTAAGTAAACACAAGTTTCACGTATTTATAATCCTTGTTCAATAGCCTTATATTCATTAGAATTACTTTAATGAGTATCATAATTAATTAAATAAACACAAGTTTTACGCGTTCATAATTCTCATTTCAGCAACCAAAGGTTTATTATAATTACTTTAATAAATACAAGAAGTAATTAAATGAACACAAGTTTGACGTATTTACAATCCTTATCTCAGTAGCCCTTGGTCCTTAAAATTAATTTAATAAATACTAGAAATAACTAAATAAACAGAACTTTCACCGAAGTACAATATTTTATTCCAATACTAGACACCATCATATTAACTACCTCACTCGTATTCATAAATTTAGAGTATATTTCAACAATACCCAGACATGATCATATAGATCACATACTCGCCTTACTAACATGAGGCGGTAAACAAAGGAACATACGATGAGCATGGTGCCGAACATGTGAGGTCATCATAGCTCATATAAATGGTTTAAATATAAGTTTCAAAGTCAAACTGCTAGAGCGCTGCACTACACCAACTGCGCTCTAGCAGTAGGAGTTGTCTTCCACGCTTTTGGCGCGGGTTCGATTCCCGGATTTTGCACTTGTTTATCTAATTTACTTTTGTTAGGTTATTGTAGTTTTTTTTTATCTAATTATGTTAGGTTACAGGTAGTTTTGTTTTTCTTATCTAAAATAAATGACATCACACATCGGCACCATCCTCATCATATGTTCCTTTGTTTACCATCTCCTTTTACTAACCACTTATTTTTACAGCGCACACGTCATTCTAATTTTTTCAGTAATACACCGGAATTATAAGAAAATTCATTAATCCATAACAAGTTTATGCAATATCATTGAGAAATTGTCTCTACATGAACGTCTACTCTAAAACCTATAAAATTGTTTTAAGCAAACCGCAACCACATGAAAATAATTCACGTGAGTCTACAATTTTTTGTTTGCGTTTTCAATTTTTCATATTACATAAATTTATTCACACTTAATTGTTATCGAAACGTATAGAATTATATAAACATAAATAGAAAAATATACACCATTTAAACCTCAAAGATAAGTATTCTAATTATTTGTAATAACGGTGACAGTTTACATTTTCATACTATTACAATTTCTTTAACGAATACCAGACCAAAGAACCAATACAGTCAATCCTTATTTTCAACTTCATTACATTATTTCGTTTATATTATAACCTAATTACTTGCACCCCGTAATTGCCATTACTCCTTACTTTAATATTATTTCCCAATTCCCATTAAGTCAAAACACCAAAAGTTTATTTATTTATTCTCACAAATGCACGTGTTGTTTAAAATATTGTATTGTATTAGGAAACAATTCATGTCTACGTGAGTCGGACCGTATAATTTAAGGTGATATCCGTCAGTAATCAAAACAGTAGCCCCCTACATTTCACCCCAACAGCACAAACCCAAACTTCACTATTTACGAACACTTGTTGGATGTATAGAATTTTCTCTTATAAATTTGTTTGCTTTCGTAGCTTGAGAGGCCCCCTTCATAGCACTGGGAGAGCTAGGGAGTAAGATCTGACTAGAGCTCGTTCTCTGCTGCTGTTTAAATTATCTTATAATTTATGAGAATTTTACTTTAATTATTGAACGTAAATGAGGCAGTTACTAAGTAAAAATCCTGTAAGAACGTTAGCGAATAAAAAAATCAGATTAAGCGTACTTTTGCAGTGAAGTTTATCAACCTCATACCGTAGAACCATACCCGTCTACATTGGGCTTACCTAGAGATCAAGAGCATTATAAACCTATTTTCACTCTATATCATCGAGCATGTATATTCTCTTATATAATTATAAACTGCAATTCTGTTTGGAAGCCGTACAGTGTAAACAAAATGAAACTTTAACGCGTTCGCGACATCGTGGCCCACCGGTGGCCGAGCAGACGAAAACGTTCTGTTAGTTTTCTGTATGTTAAATGACCCAAATCTGCAGTTTATATGTTTAGTACGAATTTAAATTTTCTCTGCAACTACAACTTTTCCAAAGCATGGAGCTTGCGCTGTTGCTTTAACAACATGACCAGCACAGATTGCTATTAGTTAATTTTTGTTAGTGCTCTGTAGTTTGAACGTACCAATAGTTTTCAAGAAAGCGACACTCCCTTGTGAAGTGATGACTTCCTACCTTCATTGGAAACACCAACAATGTGACCGTCATTTGTCTATAGTGGACTTTACAAAGTGCTCGTTTTATACCCTTATTGGAAGCACCAACGACGATAATGATGGACCTACCTAGTGAATTTAGTACCTTATGAAACGCATCAGCACCACTGTCGTTTTCGAGAAGGACATATACGTTTTATATTACTGGTTTCTTAAGCTTATTGGAGGTACCAACGCCGTTAACGCTAAGTTATGTTTTCAGTGCTTCATAGATTGCATCAGAATAACCAACGATTTTCGAAAAAATAGCACTTGTGCAGTAGTCATTTTCTACCCTTATTGGAATAGCTATGGTGAACATCGTTAGTACTTGTTTATTTGCTGTATGGCTTTATGCATAACAAACGGAACTTATAATAAATAAAAATTTCAGCTGCAACTTTAAACTAGTCACACCGAAACAAGAATTTGAAACACTATTAAGATATAGTAATATCAACATATACACTGTGTCCATTTAATACGGCCTTGATTAGTCTTAGAAAAAATGCTTCAGACAAAAGTTGTATACAATAACAGCTATATATTTTAATTGTATGTATACGGAGTGTCTCACACATACAGAAAACATTAAACTTTTATTTTTTTAAATGGTATACCCTGTATATTATTGTATTTTTGTTAGATTTTTCTATCCACACAGTATAGCGCACAATAGGTTATACTAAGTGCTTTGAATATTAGTGCCCTTTTTACGTAATATTTTTGATGACTATATATTTTGTTAAAATGGTTATGTTGCGTCCAGGGTAGGTCAATACAATGCCACTTTTTAAATTTTTCTAATAGAAATGCAAAATTTTTCTAAATAATGGCGTTCTGGGCTTAAAACAGATCAATCTCAAATAAAGTGGAACAGAAAAACTGAAAAAAAAATTTTAATTAAAGCGTTTTAAACTATATATTTTCCAGCAGGTGAAAAATAGTCACAAAAAAATGTTTTCTTTGTACAACACTAGAATTTAGGTGTCTTTAACAATGCGAGGAAATCTTTATTAAAACATCCCATTTTTCGCAGTTGGCATAAGAACGTCTCCAAAATTATAATTCAAAGGAGACACCTTTAGTTTTAAATTAATCGCAGTAAGAATCATATCTTTTAGAAAGCGACATATATTAAATCAGATATTTGATCAGATCTCTCTAGACAATTAGAAAAATAATGAATTATTACAGTTCATAATGTTGACCATACTTCAAAATATTCTAGTTTGTTCTTTTTCTGAAGAATCTTATTACGTTCTGTGATACCACACTATTACTGATATGATTCATTGTGTGTCATAAAATTTTGACCAACTGCTAAGAAGAACACGTTTAAAAAGTATCATTTTCCTTTTTTGCAGTAGAGCTTAAAATATTGAACACTAATTGAAAATGGTCCATTTTAAACAGAGAGCTGCAAATATTAGGAAAAACGTAAATATAAATGTGAGAGAAACATCACAGAAATCGAATGGCGTTGGAATAAACATACATCGCCTGGTATATCCTGTATGCAATATAATCATTTCAATAAGATGCAAAATGTATTACCGATTCTCATAAAGTTTAAAAATTTTTTATTACCTCATCAAAAGTATTTCAAAAAATGGCCCTAATCTGTAAGATACTCACTACAAGCTATTGCGGGGATTGAAAAAGTAGGCAGAATTTAAAAATGTAATAATGTGCAAGGTGTACTGTTTAAAAAATACAAGTATTAAAGTTTCCGGCGTTTGTGTAACATCTTGAATAGATATAGAAGATTTTAAAATATATACGATGCTATTGTCTATAGCATTTGTTTGAAACAACAGCGTAAATTATACCCTCTTCATCGACAGAGGTCGTATGAAACGTATATCAATAGGTTGTAGGGGATTTCCTAGATACACCCACAACTGCAAACCAGGTTTGCATAGGTTTGACGGCACTTGTTCTTCTTACATGATCAATATACAAAAAAAAACATCAACCTAATATGTAAACTTACAAAATAAAACAACTGTATCGATGCGTATATTCGAAAAAGCAAAATAATATTTGTTGTTTATTATCGTCAAATGAAATTGTACTTACCTATTCGTAAAGTTTTATGATAATAGCACTAATTGTTAATAACAACGCTTAAATCTACAAACAAAACATATATTCAAAATTATTCCAAAATGAGTATCTATATTAAACCTTAATATATTAATAGTTTACTGTAATAACTCAACTCCACGACCTGCGCTTAACAAAAATAACAATGGACCAGAACAACAGATTCGCAAAATTTTGTTTATGTGAACACTGTATGCAAATTTAATGAATGTTAATGGAACTAGCGAGTGGGTGCATGCATACGTGCGTGCGTGCGTATGTGTGTGCATAGCACTAATAGCGTAAACGACCTTACTTTTACCCGTACGTGCGTGATTTTGGTGACGATCCTTACAAGCTGGCGCTAAGTTTGCCTCTTTATAATTTGTTTAATTCTTACCGGAGATTGCTCAGCCGAAAGTGAGTTTTGCGTAACTACATGTATCACTGACAAACAAAAATGTATTTTAACACGTCTATTTGTCGTGTTTACGCAACTTACTATTTAATTCTCTGTCTTACGGTAAATAACTAATTTGTGGTTTCTGCTCCCACCGCCTATAGTACCTACCAGCGTTCGTCACAGCTTCCACTTATTCTTCTAGGTGTAAAATATGTAGAGCTTTTATACTTATCATATCCACATGAAGATTTAATTTTCTTCATGAACGACATTATCGAATTTAATATGTTTTATTTTTGGACATAATAAAAAGTGATTTTTTGCTAATCTTTGTTGTTTGAATAACTAATATAACCTTCTTTATCCAGTTGCTGTCATGTAGCTAGACATGTTTATAAATTGGAAAGCCTACTACGAGGGGTGTATAGTGTTTGTTGTCTCTAGCATGGATGGCTTTGAAATATGTTGCCCCTAGTAACCGAACTTCTTTTGTTATTTTATTGACAAACAAACTGCCAAATTTGGTTAGTCGAGCTTTAATAATACCAAAGCTGTACAAGTTGAAAGTAATTGTATAACAAATAAAAACTGTGGGTGTTGTAGTCGCTATATTTTAAAAGGTAAATTCTACCACGGTCTAGCTCAGTGAGGTACAAACTTATGAAACTTACTGTAATTGAGAACTCATTCATCAGCTTGAGGGAAGCAGAGATTTATCCGTAGATGTAATCAGTATTAGCATTTGTTTATTGAACGCCACTCAATTTCTAGGTTTGACAATTGAAATACAACAAAAATTGAGAAAGGTTGTATCTTAAAGCATAATAGGTAACCTGAATAAGCACTAAACAACTGCATTTGTATGTATATTTAATAAACCAAAATGTCTGATTAATGTTAGCATAAAATAACTAAAACGATATTTCTCGTAAAGATTTACGATACTAAAATTACTAAATTGAACACAACTATGAAAGCTTATAATCTATGTTTACTTAAAATTCAAAATGCGATATGGTCAACACTGTAATCAATAATGAAACGTGTATTGACCTATTTCAACAAATTACAGTTGAGATAGGTTATGAATTCAAATGTTTTCATCTTAGGTTCCTTTTTTTAACCGTATCAAACCAACACTAACTGATCCGTCATTTACTTAACTCTTATCCGGGCAAGTATTTTTAGTAACGCAACCGGACAGTGTGGGTCCGGTGGACCCACCTTCGTTAGATACCTTTTTTATTACTCTCTTGTACTAAGTAGTTATTACTGGAATATATTTACAAATTAAGCTTACATAAACATTATTATATAAAAGAAAACTATTTAATGCAGTTATTACAGATAATAATAGCAGTAACAGAATGTTGATTACAAACATTTTTATAGCATTTTTCACAACATTGCCTTTGTTGTCCTTGCATTACTTGCGCTTCGTTATATATATATATATATATATATATATATATATATATATATATATATATATATATATATATATATATATAGTACACAGCAAGGAAGGATACTAAATAAATTCCAAGGTAATTACTATTCAACTAAAACTTTTATCTTTGTCAATAACCAACATTCCAGACTACTTACATTCTTTGAAAATAAAATCCAAATTCTTGAATAAAATACAATTACAAATAGATATTCTAAATTCACCACTAATAGCAAATTACGCATAATCCATAAGTAGGTAATGACTAAAAGACTAACTTGAACATTATCTAACTGCCAAATGACTTAGATTACTCTACAAAAATTCCATACTAATTGCATTTTTCATAACAATTAGCCTTGAAAACAAAGTACCTCTCAAATCCGCTAATTATTCTGATAAATCTGTAATCAATTATGAATATAATATATACATGAGATGCATCAATTGTAACCACCACGCGAGGGTCCATTGGACTCACTTTGCCCGGTTACGTAAGTTTTATATAACAATAATTATTTATTGAAAAGTAGATCAAGTTTTCCACTTTTGACAAAAGGAAAACTTAATTAATACTATTTCCATGGAAACCATACCGGCATTTTGTCAAAAATTAAACAATATTCGAGATATGCCCATTTGTAACACCGCGTGGATCCGTTGGACCACAGTTGCCCGGATAAGAGTTAAACGGCACTAAAAGGATAAGTACTTACTTGTACAAAATAACTATTATAATCTTCCCATCACGCAGAATAGATATAACAGCATGTGTGATGTAAGCAAAACAAAGGTTTTTATGTTCATAAAGATGACAATGGATTATCGGGCGCCATTTTAACCAAGTAAAGTTCGTGACGTCACACGACGCCTTTCAACAATACAGAAATTTACCAAAATCAAAGTTTCTCCTAACATAAGCGGTTTCCTTATTCCTACTTTTGTTCCTACCTTTGTTCCCTATTAAATATAATATTTATAAAATGTAATTAGAAGACTAGAAGAGTAAAACGCAACAAAAAGATAAGGTACTGAACGATAAGCACACAACGGAAATGCGTAAGCGTGTTCAATTCACGTTGCGCATAGAACAAAAATTGATGTCTAAAGTATACACAGGGACGTTCGTAATTATGTAGACTCAGGAGAAAATATCGAAATTAAGATAAAGATAGACAAGAATTGGCACGTTACAATGGTTGCACGAAGATTTTGGGAAATGGGAAAAAGTGAGCTTCGTGCTATCATCAAGTACTTACACAAAAAGTTTAACACTTGAAGTAATTCATACAGGTACGGTTGGCGTGCTTGGAGATTGGTCTCTACCATTCAAACGTGGCAGAACAACCTTCGAACATGCAAAAGGTGGTGATCGGCCGAATTCTGCGTGTACTCAAGAAAATATTGATCTTGTGAATGACATGACCACAGAATATCGTCGATTGACAACAAGACGTGTAGTGCAGATAACAGTCCCTTTAAATGGTACGATTGGAACCATAATCAGTCACTATTTAGGGCACATAAAGTTGACACCTTATGGAACTAGATGCGTACCCCGAATGTTGACGACCGAACAAAAGCGTTTGAAAGTCACTTCTTCAAGAGCCAATTTAGCCTTGTTTGACCTTAATCCTAATTATATCCTCGATCGCTATGTTACGGTTGATGAAACTTGGGTTCAACACTTCGATCCCGAGTGCAAACATCAAAGTATGAAGTGGCGTCATCCAGCATCTCTCCCTCTACGCAAATTTCGTGTACAGGCTTCAGCGGGCAAAATAGTGGCTGCAGTTTTTTGGGATGCCGAAGAAATTTTACCGGTAAATTCTTTGGAACGTGGTCATACAATCAGAAAATGAAAACTTTTTAAATCTGTTCTGTTTACTGATGAATGTACCGGGTGAGTCATTAAGGAAGGACGCCGACTATATCCCAGAAACCGCTTATATTACGACTTCAAAAAAAAAATTCTTCAGTAAATGCGGCCAAGAGTAAATGCTGGAAATAATTTTAAAGTTATAGACCGCTAGGGGGCGTAACTGCTGTAGTAAATTAAAAAATGTCTAATAAGTAACAGAAACTTAAGCAAAAGGTATACAGAAAATATCGTAGTTGTATTTTTGGGACAATCTTACCCATTTTTTGTATAAGAAGTTTTTCTCTAACTTCACAGGTTTTCCGTAGGGGGAGCTGCGAAAGTAGTCAGACAAACACGTAATTATTTTCGGAACCATTCATCGAATCTTAAAAAGTAATATTTCGTTGGAAAGGTATTTTCTTACGCTATTCGTTGATGTATTAAAAAGTTAAGTTTGCTTAACGAACAAAAAGCTAGAGGACTTTTTCCAAACATTGCTGAAATTTTAGCGATTTTCTTCAAAATATTAAATAGAATGGTATGTTTTTTATATTTTAGTCAGAAAGAGTATAAAATTTTGCCTACACCCTGAAAATTTCAAGTCGATATCTGTTGGTTTCAATTTTATACCTACTTTAAATTTAGATCCAAAACGATAAAACGCAAAGTTTTTTGACATAATAGTTTATTACTTAGGCCAGCTTTTATAAACACGGGTTAACCCTGCCCCGAGAGTTAACCCCAGAAATTCGATAATACTGACAGTTATTATCATCGAGTTTTTGGGGTTAGTTTATTACCGTTGGTTAATAATTACACCGGGTGGACCATCGAAAATTAACTAGAAATGAGTAGTACGCCATTACTCAGTGGCGACCTAAATGCTCAAATTGTCATTATCAATACACAGCTGCAACCGCTGTTGCGTTAACAAAACAGCGGTTCCTATCTCCGCTGTGGAGAGGGTGCGAATGGAATTTCTTATCCTAATGACCATATTTTCAGGCGTAGCTGGCCTGGTTGTAAAAACAAGGTCCTTTATTCTTCCCCAAAAATAAAAATCTAAACAACTTAGATCGGGGGACCTAGAAGGTAACAACGGTAATGGTTATTAAGCTGTTAAAGTTAAGAATTAAAAAGGTAGACCTAGCTGGCCATGGAAAAAAGCTCCCTCTTACTATCCATGTATCAGGAAAAGTGTTATTCAAAGATTGACGCACGCGTATTGAAAAATATGCCGGACAGCCGTCATGTTAGAAAAACATCCGCTGCCTAGTAATCAACGGCACATCTAAAAGTAACGGCAAATCGTTCGGCAAGAAATTAAGGTACGTTTCACCATTAAGTGGTGCGTCAAAAATGTGGGGACCAATAATTCGACCTCCTAAAATACCGCACTAAACATTGACGCTCCACCTGCACTGATGTTGAATTTCTTGCATCCAACGAGTATTGGTTCTGGACCAATAATGCATGTTATGACGGTTTACTCCACCATCACTGCGGAATGTAGCCTCGTCAGTCCACAATATTTGCGATAACAGATGTTGATTATCTACGAGCATATTCGACAGACAATATAAATAAATAAATAATAAATTAAAATTGAAGTTTTTGTGTTTTAATAGCTATAACTTTACTACTTTTAATAGCTAATTTTTATTTAAAACTTACTTATGTTCTTCCACAATATGCTGAACAGTAGTCGTGAGCTATTGCTCTTGTGCTACTGTGTCGATTAATTTAGATCTATGCTAGAACGTTTATAACATTTTCTTCCGTTCGGGATCTGCGTGCTCTGTGAGTAACAGGGGGATGAATTGTTCCTGTAGCTCTCAATCGTTGTGATAATCGAGTAAAAAGTCTCTTTCGTAATGCCGTCTTTCTGGAAAACGAGCCGCATACAATCGTGCCGCAACAGTAGAATTCTGCATGCACTCGAAATATACTGCAAGCATATCATATGCTTCCTGGTTAGAGAGCATTGTTGGCAAAAAGAATGTGGCAATAAGTCAAAGAAACTCGTATCACAATACACCCGCATCAACCGCAAAACCGGAGGTAATTTTGTGAGGAAATTTCAGGATAATATTTCCTTGACACTGACATTGATAAAATTAATGTTACTTTGGATATATCGTCATTATGCATTGTTGATCTGGTAGTGTTATTGGATGATCGTGGCACTACAAAATCATTACCATGGATCTGAATTTAAAGTAGGTATAAAATTGAAACCAACGAAGATATCGACTTGAAATTTTCAGGGTATAGGCGAAATTTTATGCTTTTTCTGACTTAAATATAAAAAACATACCATTCCATTTAATATTTTGAAGAAAATCGCTAAAATTTCAGCAATATTTGGAAAGCATCCTCTAGCTTTTTGTTCGTTAATCAAACTTAACTTTTTAATACATCGACGAATAGCGCAAGAAAAGACGTTTCCAACGAAATATTACTTTTTATGATTCGATGAATGGTTCCGAAGATAATTAGGTGTTTGTTTGACAACTTTCGCAGCTCCCCCTACGGAAAACCTGTGAAGTTAGAGAAAAACTTATACAAAAAATGGGTAAAATGGTCCCAAAGATACAACTACGATATTTCCAATATACCTTTTCCTTAAGTTTCTGTTACTTATTAGACATTTTTTAATTTACTACAGCAGTTACGCCACCTAGCGGTCTATTTACAAACTTTAAAATTATTTCCAGCATTTACTCTTGGCCGCATTTACTAAAGAATTTTTTTTTTGAAGTCGTAACATAAGCGGTTTCTGGGATATAGCCGTCGTCCTTCCTTAATGACTCACCCGGTACATTTCATAACAACGGTACCGTTACTATGGGCCAATATTTAATTGGTCTTGATTTTTTCAAGAACATTTAAATAGAATGTTGTTCTTACAATTCGTAAGAAGTCAGTTTCCAACCTTATTACAAGACATTCCCTTGGACATAAAAAGAACGATGTGGCTTCAAATGGACGGAACTCCCGCACATTTTCATCGCGGGGCACATTTAAATCATCATTACCAAAATCGATGGATTGGAAGAAATGGATCTCAACATTGGCCCCCAAGGTCACCCGATTTAACCGCAATGGATTTTTTTCATGGGGATACGTAAAAATAATGGTTTATAACACACCTTAAACAACGCCAGATGATCTAAAACAGCGCATAAAAGAAGCTTTTCAAACTGTAAGCCCACGTATGTTGGAAAATGTTGCGAAAAATTTTAAAAAGAGAATACGTTTGTGTTTAAGACAGACGGTCGTCATTTTGAACATTTGATTAAGTGATTTTTATGTACTACTATTATTCTATTTTAAACTACTAAACTAATATTACGTACATAATAATTTAGATTAGGTTGTAGAACTTGATGACTTCTTAAATTAATTCTATTTGTCAAAACGCCTCAATTATAAATTTCTTGAACTCAGCACAAATGAAATGTGCTTCTTACTAGCTATAGGAATATGCAATACTATTCGATAGACAATTAAATTTTACATCTGCTGTTGCCATAAAATACAGGGTGTCCTATTTAAGTTAAGTTACTACCGTTTAAAGATTGTCATTATTGACCCTTAATTTTAAGACACCTTGTATAAGTTAATAAATGTTTCACACGGGCGACATAAAACTTGATCAATAAGTAGACTCCAGTCTTAATTTGGTTTCAAATAAAAAAATACAAGTTGAGAATTTAAGCATTAAATTTGTTACTACATTTTCACAAAATATTAAATATTTCATATTACTAATCAGGTTTTATTTGAAAACAAACATCTGTTTAACATTTTTACAAAGTTTGATAAGGACAATTCTATTGAATACCTAGTTTTACTAAGGTGTGGTTCTTGTAACACGGCCGTCTTGTTGGCGTGTAAAAACATTATATTTTAGAGAATTCCTCTGTTTGAATTTTCGGTGTAAACCACCATTTATAGATGAGGGTTCTTCAAGATAACAAATATTTCTTCATTCGTTGGAGTAATATAAATCGCATTTGGGCGGATGTAAAAATATATATTACGTTCACCCACATGGTGAGTTAACTTGATTTTCTTCAATCTCTTTATAATCAGAATCTTCCTTCTAGGTTCGAAATATGATATGTAAAATTAAAAGAAGTGTATTTAACCAAGTCATGGTAACTTGTCACAAATAGTTGGCCTTCGATCTACATAGGTAAAATTACGTTATGCGATTAACTTGTTATAATATTCCCTACCTTTTTAGCTCCTTCTGCTTCTTCATTTCTCGACTTTCTCTCGCTTACTTGTTCGTCTTCTTTGTTTCATGGTTCCCGTTAAGATTATGTATACGTTATATACCTCCTCATCTCGTTTTGGTTTTGCTGCGATGAGCTCTTTAATTGGAACAACTCGTAAATGACTGGTAGCTGTGTCTCAATTGTGAATGTCTCGCTGTCACTGGAGATTACGAGGATGGAAAAAGAACGGACTAACTACTGAAGAACTCGTTAGAAAAGGTTAGATCTTTCCATTTTGTATTAATAAAATCGTAACGTCACTCATTATATACTACCGTCAGATAACGACAGAATCTACAACACAGCGTTTTAAATTCACCCTACTAAAACAACTTCATAAATTACTACCTTTGTTACGACTTCCTTGTCGTATTGGTATTCGAAACTATTTAACGTTTACAAACATTTCACTAATTATAAATGTTATAAATTGATCCAACCAGTAACTAATAGTTTGTGTATTTACTTTAACCAAAGTCATCAGGGATCATTACTGCACTTTTGCATAATCCAATTAGGTGTTAATTCTAGCTTTCATCTTTATTACCATTTTAATGACTACTATTTATACTATCGTTTGCGCAGTAGCAGAAATTAATAGCATAAATTATAAATTTCGTATACCGATTGTCCCGGTTATATTACTTATACTGTATGTGTTAGCTTTTAAGTATAATCCCTTGAGTCCCAGGTCTGATATCTGAGTATGCACTGATATACCAGATTTACTAAAAAATAAAGTTGATAAGATTTGATGTTTGAACAGTATGTTTGTTTACATATAGTATGGGGATTACTTTTGTAGCATAATAAACTATTGAAAAAAATCAGAGGCGTACTAAAGGATTAAAAAAGGGGACTGTGATTATAAATTTATTTTCTCAAAATTTGATTTTTACCTAGGAGAATTTTTATTGAATGTGGCAGGGACATATCTGACTTTTTTATAAAAATATTTAAGTCAAAAGTCAGAGGCGTACTAAAGGATTAAAAAAGGGGACTGTGATTATAAATTTATTTTCTCAAAATTTGATTTTTACCTAGGAGAATTTTTATTGAATGTGGCAGGGACATATCTGACTTTTTATAAAAATATTTAAGTCAAAAGTCAGAGGCGTAATAAAGGATTAAAAAGGGCTGTGATTATAAATTTATTTTCTCAAAATTTGATTTTTACCTAGGAGAATTTTTATTGAATGTGGCACGGGGACATATCTGACTTTTTATAAAAATATTTAAGTCAAAAGTCAGAGGCGTACTAAAGGATTAAAAAGGGACTGTGATTATAAATTTATTTTCTCAAAATTTGATTTTTACCTAGGAGAATTTTTATTGAATGTGGCACATATCTGACTTTTTTATAAAAATATTTAAGTCAAAAGTCAGAGGCGTACTAAAGGATTAAAAAGGGACTGTGATTATAAATTTATTTTTTCAAAATTTGATTTTTACCTAGGAGAATTTTTATTGAATGTGGCAGGACATATCTGACTTTTTATAAAAATATTTAAGCCAAAAAGTCAGAGGCGTACTAATGGATTAAAAAAGGAAACTGTGATTATAAATTTTTCTCAAAATTTGATTTTTACCTAGGAGAATTTTTATTGAATGTGGCACGGGGACATATCTGACTTTTTTATAAAAATATTTAAGTCAAAAAGTCAGAGGCGTACTAAAGGATTAAAAAAGGGGACTGTGATTATAAATTTATTTTCTCAAAATTTGATTTTTACCTAGGAGAATTTTTATTGAATGTGGCACGGGGACATATCTGACTTTTTTATAAAAATATTTAAGTCAAAAAGTTAGAGGCGTACTAAAGGATTAAAAAAGGAAACTGTGATTATAAATTTATTTTCTCAAAATTTGATTTTTACCTAGGAGAATTTTTATTGAATGTGGCACGGGGACACATCTGACATTTTTATAAAAATATTTAAGTCAAAAAGTCATAGGCGGACTAAGACAGCATGGAACAGGCCGGTGGGTTAGAAATTAAATTTGTAAAAATTTGACATTTACCACAAACGGAATAAATGAGCATGGAAGCATATGGAATATATATGGAATATATTTTTATTCATAATTTACATGAAATATGTAATAAACAAAACCAAAATTTACTAACAGTTATAAATCTTGATGGTACATTTCAAAATGTAGCTCCGAGCACAGCGCAGGTTTTTTTTCGCATGTTGCGCAGTAATTTGATGTATACTTTCTTTTTTTATTGTTTTTGTAAAATACGACACACGAAAAGCGTTTCCTACGTTTACCCTCTTCTTTTAAGTTGCTAGCATACACATGACTTTCTTTACTTTTCTCAAATTTTTTAGGTTTTTCTTCTTTATATTTGTCACTGTAATAAGTCAATAATTCTTCGCAAAATATTTTTTCAAAATCTAACGTTCTGCATGTTGGTTTGTTGTTGCATTGACTGTATAATACTTTTGCATTGCATACCATTCTTTGTATCATATGCAATCCCAATTTTTTGAACCACGAATAATTTTTGAGTGCACAGTCATACGGTTCGATATCCTGATCGACTGCATCCACAGCTCCCATATTTTGATTATAGTGATGGATGTGTTCTGGTTTTTTCAGTGTGTTGGCTTGACCTTTTTCATAACGGATTTTGTCTACAAAACCTGCCGTCAATTTTGTAGTTAGTACATACACGTCTCTTTTATCTTTATATCGCACAATGAGCACGTCGTTTTTTCTTACAAAACAGAACTGTCCAGGTTCAAGAGGGACTGCAATTGATTCACCTGGGACACCTCTTCTGGTTGTGAGTGTGCCTGTAATATAGGTCTTCCGTTGAAGCATAAATTCAGCTAATCTTAGTGACATGTACCAATTGTCCACAATAACCTCGCGACCTTCATCCAATAGATTTTGAAAAAGATGAACTACAATTTTTTCGGAGATGGATAAATGTTGCGAATTGGGGATGTGCTCTAAATGGTATATATCTTTTCCAATATACAGACTAAAGTTATAGGTATACCCTCTAAGCTCAGGATCGATTGGACATAGACAAAAAAGCTTCAAGCCAAAACGTGCACGCTTACTTTTTATATATTGACGAAAATGAAGTCGACCTTTGAATAAAAGAAGACACTCATCTATTGCAGCTGTTTCTCCAACATCGATTAGGTTCATGCAGTTGTCTCCTAAAGCAGCAAAGAACATAGTAACGCGAGTAAGAGGTCGATTTTGTACATACGCTCTAGGACTGCTGAATCGCAGGAACTTCAGAATTGAAAAAAATCTGTTTCGAATCATTATGTTACATGTAAACAATCTTGGTCCACCAAATAAAAATGATTTTTGGTTCCAGTATTCATGAATTGTGGGATACCTTAGAATTCCCATAAACAAGCAAAATACCACAATACCATACATTTCAGCTACGCTGACTTCCCTCCAAAGTAAATTATGTACACGAAGAGATCCTGTATTTTCCAAATACATAGAGGCACGTTCATTGGTCCATTTGCACAAATTCTTCATAACCGTATTTGACATAAAAGCTTCGAAACACTCTCTAGCACATTTAAAAATTTCTGTTTCTATGGCAGGGTGAATACCATAAAACCGAGGTTCAAATTTAGTCAATTCTGTGTCTCGTTTATCCTGTAAAAGTATTATTGATAGATACCCACGTTACATTTGTCTCAATCATATACCTGAAAAGGATCAAGCACTACTTGAAAATCTCCCATACCTATGGGCACTGGCAGTTCATTTTCAGCATCTACATCGCTGTCACTTATATTATCATCATCACTAGAGATGCCCGGTAAAAAATCTGGATCGGCGTCACTGTCGTCAAGAAACGACGAATCACTTTCACTCATAATTTTATTAAAACACAAATGCTCTTTAAATAGCCAAACCACGTTACCTAACCTCCAAGCCAACGTAAGTAGCCTGCGTCAAGGTTCTAACTAACGGCTCAAACAGAATCTATTCAGCACGTAACTGGAAATTTTAGGCGTGGCTAATCCCTTCCTAATTAATTTTAGTCATATACCAATTCAGTAGAGTAAACTGCAACGCCAATACCCACTTTTTATTTAACAATACAATGTGATGCCACATGTGGGATCATTGGTATATTGAGGGTAAGAGCGTTAAGATCATTGAACTTTAGTTGTGAATTGATTAGTTATTAGTATATGCATGTTTAACATATGAACTGAGCAAGCTTCTCCTGTTATATAGTTATATATGCGAATTTGTCATATTCAAGGGGGGGGGGGGGTTACCTGTATATTGTGTAACGAAAGGAAAGTTGGATGATTACCTTTCTAACGTCCACTATTACCGTGGTTTATATGTATCTAAATATCCCTTTTTTTTTTAGATTAAGTATGAAAGATCTTTCAACGTCCCAGATGGGTTATTAATAATTTCAAGTAATTTAAAGGTGACGTTATCACCAGTAAATCTTGCGGTTTGCGTTCGTTTGGGTACATACTCATACCTGCGCTCAATTACGCAGTTTCACTGTTAATTTAATTTTTCTTTTTGTTGTGCTTTTACTGTGATATTGGGATAAATTTGTATTTGTCATTGTTGTGGAGAAAATTGCATGTTCTGATATGCATGCAGTATAAGACGATGTGCAAATGGTCTTATGGATACATATATATTAAAGGTTTGCATATAATAGTGTTGTTGGGAAATTAATAAATTTACTCTTGTTAAGGGAATTGTTGTTTAATTGATATTCCTGTTGTTCCCTGTTTCAAGATTTACAGGGCCTCCCTTTCAAGAATTAATAATTTACCTTTTCTTTCTTTAAAGTTTGTGGCGCCTATTTCTTGTCTCTTCTCCCTATCTGTCTGTCTATAACCTCGTTTTGTTTTCTAACTAACCTAACCATTTTCGTTATTTTTATCCACACTTTAAAATACTCACGCTATCCGAATGCTCTGCGGTCTCAGGACCGTTTGGCTGATTGCTAGTCGAGCTAACTAACTTCCCATTTTATGCAACGTGGTTGGTTAGACACGTAGCAAACAAAGGAAATGATTTTGCATTTTTTGAAATTATGTGCAATGTTAATAACAAAAAATGATCGCTGAATATTTGTCTTGGTTTGGGTTTTACAATGGTTAATCCATCACGTTCGACAAAGTCTTCTATTTTTATATTATACAACTCTTCTCGTCTGCATGCTCCGGCTATTCCTAAAATACCTACCTATGAAAATATACTGGTTTACTAATGTATATTTACTTTAATATGTAATTTACTATCTTGTATGCAAGAAATTTTTCAGATTCACTTAAAATATGCATTCTAGTTTTCAATGTTATTTTCACAAAGAAAAACTATAATGGCTGCAATTATTTACAAATTGTTATAGCAACGAAATGCAAATGTTTACATTAAAACAACTTGATATAACGACTAATATACATATCTACATACCGTTGTTTATTAAGTACATATTTAAACCTTTTTAATAAATTTAGTCGCGCAAAAAACGTCATAAGCATCTCGAACATTAAGGACTACCGATCTCAGACAATAATTGACGGAGTCCTCGCAACGCTCCTCCTCCAAACAATTGCCTTCGATCGGTAAAATATCCTTACTGTTCTAGATACGTAATATACTTAGTTATAATATAATTAGTTTTTTTTAATGCATTTGTTACACTCATTATGTTTGGTTCTGTATGATCCAGTGATTTTGTCGCTCTTCGAATGATAATAAAACTAGTATGGTATGTTGCAGCTGCTCTATTTAAAGCTCATGTGGATTATTACTGTCAAGACTGTAACAAATAAATGTATATACCTAAACACTACGTTTTTCAGATGTTCTTTATAGGATATTTATAACTTGTGATAAAAATAAAATAACGTAATAAAATGTAATAAATAATAAACTACATCTTATCTCTTATTGTTATTTACTGTTATATAAATTTAACGACAATAAAACGACAACTATAAGCTCCCGGGTCATAATGACCCGAAGAAAACAAGTGAAACCAAAATGTTAACACAATAGGAGGGTTAATTATAGTACTTATCTTTTAGGTATTACATCGTGTATTGAAATATGAAACCGTTTCAATATTTTAAAAAGTTATTTTTATGTAATTAATTCCTAAAGCTAGGAAGATAACTGTAATTGTTATCAAAACATATAAATTTATATAAAGGATACATCAAAATACATGATTTAATACCCAAAAGATAAATATTTTATTGTGTGATAATCGCGAAAGTGTACATTTTCGTATTACACAACCGAAAATTTGTGTATTTCCCTGATCCCAAACAAATGGAATTTTCATTCACAAGAACCATACACTGTTTTAAGAACCGAATAGTGAAAAAATATATATATATATATATATATATATATATATATATATATATATATATATATATATATATATGATACATGCAAAAATAGAGTAAAACTGTGATTTATAATTGTCTAATAGTTTGGTGACTGCTTTAACTGTTACAAATTAATTTAATACCTTTACTTTGGTACTACATTTTTATGTTGATGTTTTACAATACAAAAACAAAGATTTGAAACGGAAACGATTGGTTGCGGGGTACGTGTTGTCAACAAACCACCAAATACGTGGCTCATGGGACGCCATCGGTTTATATTATTAAAAATACTCTAACGTAGGGAAATCACACAAAAATCTTGAATGTAACGCAGTTATATCCTGCGGCAAACATTTATAAGTATGAATGTCAATGCAATTATATTATATTGAATGAAAGGACATATTTACGCCACCTACGGGCAAATGGCCGAATCTCAAAAGGTTTAAATCTACTCAATAACAGATCACTGTGTTAGTTCATTGAACTCCCGTTAGAGGGTGAGGTTAAGACACTCAAACACAATAAAGCTATTTTATTCAATATCCAACCGTAAGAAAGTAATCAATTTTAGAATTTTCATTTTGAAAAACATGCTAGATTTTCTCGTGTCCTTTGTTACGGTCGCCATTTTACGACGCTATGGAAGATTTCTGAGCTCTTCTAAAATTTCTATGATTGAAAATTTTATATATATATATATATATATATATATATATATATATAAGATACATGCAAGAATAGAGTAAAACTGTGATTTATAATTGTCTAATCGTTTGGTGACTGCTTTAACTGTTACAAATTAATCTAATACCTCTGCTTTGGTACTACATCTTTATGTTGATGTTTTACAATATAAAAACAAAGATTTGCAACTCTGAAACAATTGGTTGCGGGTACGTGTGGTCAACAAACCACCAAATACGTGGCCTATAAGCCGCCATTGGTTTATATTATTAAAAATACTCTAACGTAGGGGAATCACACAAAAATCTTGAATGTAACGCAGTTATATCCTGCCGAAAACATTTATAAGTGTGAATGTCAATGAAGTTATATTATATTGAACGAAAGGACATATTTACGTCACCTACGGGCAAATGGCCGAATCTCAAAAGGTTTAAATCTACTCAATATCAGATCACTGTGTTAGTTCATTGAACTCGCGTTAGAGGGCGAGGTGAGGACACTCAAACACAATAAAGCTATTTTATTCAATATCGAACGATAAGAAAGTAATCAATTTTTAGAATTTTTCATTTTGAAAAACGTGCTAGATTTTCTCGTGTCCTTTATTACGGTCGCCATTTTACGACGCTATGGAAAATTTCTGAGCTCTTCTAAAATTTCTATGATTGAAAATTTTATATATATATATATATATATATATATATATATATATATATATATATATAAAACTGTAATTTATAATTGTCTAATCGTTTGGTGACTGCTTTAACTGTTACGAATTAATCTAATACCTCTACTTTGGTACTACATCTTTATGTTGATGTTTTACAATATAAAAATAAAGATTTGCATCTCTGAAACAATTGGTTGCGTGTACGTGTGGTCAGAAAACCACCAAATACGTGGCTTATGAGCCGCCATCGGTTTATATTAGTAAAAATACGTTAACGTAGGGGAATCACACAAAATTCTTGAACGTAACGCAGTTATATCATGCCCAAAATATTTATAACTATGAATGTCAACTCAGTTATATTAAATTGAACGAAAGGACATATTTACGCCACCTATGGGCAAATAGCCGAATCTCAAAAGGTTTAAATCTACTCAATAACAGATGACTGTGTTAGTTCATTGAACTCCTGTTAGAGGGCAAGGTTAGGACATTAAAACACAATAGAGCTATTTTATTCAATATCCGATCGATAAGAAAAAAATCAATTTTTAGAACTTTTCGCTTTGAAAAACGTGCTAGATTTCTTGTGTCCTTCATTACGGTCGCCATTTTACGACGCAATGGAAAATTTCTGAGCTCTTCAAAAATTTCTATAATTGAAAATTTTTCGGATGTAAATTAGAAGAATTTCACTGTAGCAATTATTACTTGGGCTTTTCTGAAAAGTACTGTTTCAAATTACTTGTTGCTCACAACAATTTTTAGTCGTAAAAGGGGAAAGCTGTTCCGTAGGTCTTCTTTATTTTCTATAAATTCCTAAATTTCTTTGTTGGCGACTGAAAGCCTACAACCATAAACAAATGACTACTAGTGGAAGGTATTTCGTACCACTTAAGTGGCCGCTAGCAATCTTAGGGCAATTTTCTGTTATGTATTTCTATAATCGTGGCTACATGTCCATTGTAGAAGTTGTATTACTACTGGATTTAAACCGTGCCTGTTCGAAATTGGTAACCAGACCGAGAACTTAAATCTACATCCATTCGTTGGATGTTCTACTACTACTGAATCAACAATATGGTGACAATTCTAAGCTACCAAAGGGCATAACTTTTATTATTTTTCGCACGGAATAAAATTACTACATTCTTGCTGAACGTGCTAGAAGCCATGCATCCGCTCTACAAGAGTTTAAGTAATGTGCTACTCTCTAGAAACTAAAGCCTTTGAATCAATTAATGTAACTACAGTATAATTTACTTACCGATTAATGAACTTCTTCAAGTGAATGTGGTTGATAGACGTACCCACTGCTAGAATGTTACCGACGCTTAAAGAATCTACCTAATTATTAGTCTGATCTGTACTTAAGTGATCTTCAGAAAGCGGCAGTAGCTGCTGCTTACTAGTATTCATTAAGTATTAAGTGATTTCCTTCCCTTTTTAACTTAAATTCACAGTTTAACTATAACTCTACTTAATTTTTCCGTACAGTTAAATATACCTATTTACTTGTAAATTTAAGAACTATCTACCTCAATTATTGGGTTATTATTTTGGACTATTATATATGTATTTTCACTTAAAAGTTTACTTCTACTGTATTTATATTTAACTTTGATGGTAACGTTCAATTGCTGGTTTCTCTCTTTCTTTTTTTTCTAGTATCTAGTGCAATTGAGCCGTCTTTCCGATAAAATTTTGCAATTAATTTATGAATAACGAATATTTTAACTTTGATATAAATTTTGGGGTGTTGTGAAACCACAGCAAGTGTATTATTAAATAAGTTCTTGTTATTAAAACGCTTTTCTAGCGTGGGTATGTTTTTCTTTCAGCTTTTGCGTAATAAAAGATATTTCATTTCCAAAAGTTAAACCTTTAAAGTAATTAATTATTAAGTTTCTCTTGGGATTGATGTAAAAACCCTCTTTACTTGCGAATGTTGCGATTAATTTCATTTTGGGTCTATTTGGATGTTAACCGTATTTGGTATATATAAATTATTATATTATATTGTTTATATTGGTATATAAAAGGAAACAAGGCTTTAACTTCTTTTAATTTAGTTTGCTTGATTCTGTATCTACCCTTATTTTAAAAATTACATTTTTGCGTTATACTTTTTTTCTTATTCTATCTTCCCCATTTTCTTTTTTCTTTTAATTCCCTAATCACCTCTTTAGACATCGTTGTCCAGAAGTCGGGGTAACGGTGAGTTTGCTTTTGGGGAGCGACTTCTGGAGCCTACTGTTGCACGGAATTCCCCCGAACTGCGATGAGCTAGACTGTTTCTGTGTTATCTGCAAGTGAGTAGAGAACCCTTTCTTTTTCCTCCGCTTTCCACTTAAAGTCCTCTGTAAATTTGTTCTTAAACACTTAAAGATATTACCACTACTGAGGAAGATAACTGTAATTGTTATCGAAGCGTATAGATTTATATAAAATATAAATGTAAAAAACACCATTTAAAAACCCAAAAGCTAAGTATTTTAATTATTTAGTTTCTTTGATCGTAGGACTTGAGCTCTTTACAATGGAGCTCTTAACAATATTTAAGTAAAGAAATATTGAAACACTTAAATTAAACGGATTCCGTAGATAGGAGAAGAATGTGGCGAAGAACATTGGTTTCACTATAGCATCAAATTGTCAGTAGGCAGCAGGTTAACATATTCCCCCAGGGTGGTCTTTAAATTATTCAAATCATCAAATTGACATCGACTTTTTAAAACGAAGTGCTATAATTTTCTTTTTCCCTCCTATTTTAATAATTTCAAATATATTTAGACGTCTGTAATATCCCTCCTTCATTTGATTTAAAATATTTGAATATTAGCAAGGGCCGTCACGGTGGTAAAACCATTACCGCTACTTTTTTGCAATCAATTTGTGTCAGATATACGATTCTGAACCAAAATGATGGCCTACATTGAACGATTGCAGTTACGATACAAAAAAACACTAACTTATAAAAATAATGTTAGGTTACGTTATTTGTCGTGATCCGATCGGTATTGGATGATTGTATTTTTGTGTACAGAATATGTTCAAATTGCACGAGTCAAATGCCAAATCATTCCTTCGGGTATCGCATTTTTATTGTAAACACGACGATGTGTCTAAAATATCGGTTATGTGTCAAATTGTTGTCCATCTCGTACAACAGTCTTTTCTGAATTATATAATATTCTTTGTTTTCTGTTACTAACTGTGTTTTTTTTTCTTTACAGCACCTCAGTTTAATACTTACGTTACTTTAAAGCTGCAAAATGTTAAATCAACTACTGTGACCGTCAAAGGAGCGACACCATGCTGGGAACAGGATTTTTTGTTGTAAGTATAACAGTTAATATACGTATTTTCTTATGTAAATAATCTTAAAAGCGACTCTGTTTGAAAAAAATATGATAAATGAGTATAAAAATCTTAAAGGATGTATTCAGATTATCACTCATAAATAATAATAATATCGCTTCACGTTGTAAGTATAATTAATAATCAATTTGAGAACCTTTAGGTATTTGTCATTTCTGAAAAATAAGACGTTCTCTGGTGTAATTTTTGCATATAATATAGATGTAAATTGACACAATTTCCATTTATACGTTGAAAGATACAAATTCAATCTCATTTATTTTAATGAATAATAATTCATGTTCATCTTGAAAATGATTTCTTAAGTTTAATATTTAAATCAAACGTTATTACATTACTAACTATACAGTGCGTTCGTAGAGTAGCGGATAAATTCATTTAAAATTGGAATGGGAGTTTAGGAAGAAAGCACTCGAACCCGTCGATGTTTAGTTTCAACTTAGAATTTCTTTACGTGAAAGTGAAATTTACAGGGTGTGTCAAGAAAAGATATAACGTCATCAACATTTTTTGTAAATGTCAACCCCCAATTTTTTATTGCAGAATTACGTCCGACAAGGTAAATATGGACGATGGTTATTCAATAAAAACTATCATAAACATTAAAAATGAGAAAATTTCATTGTCAATGTAAGACAAAGTTAAATTGTACATTTTGTTAAAATTATTTTAATCATTTGCACGTTAGCAACTTGTGTTCAGTTTTTTGATAAGCGACAACATTATTATCGTGAGTTCATCTTGTAACTACTTCACTGTTATTTTGTGAAATATTAGGAAATTAAGCGAACGTGAAAGAATTGAAATCCTGTAGATGCCTGGTTTCGGAGATAGGTCGCGCACTCAATCAAAAGTGGTTGCGTTGTTTAATGCAACTCATCGTGTCGATAAGTGAAGAACATCAGTTGAACATTCTGTTAGCAGTGCAAGATAATTCTAATACCGCCTTTACGGACACGGTTAATAATATTAGTGTATTCTACTGTGCATAAAGTGTTGAAAGAGAAGTTCCATCCCCACAAGATATGCTTATTTCACGAGCTGTCGGACTATGATCTTGATCAGCGAAATGAATTTTGTGAGCATTATGTTATGGTAATGCTAATTTTGTAAAAACAAAGATTTTTTCGACGAACGACCATGGGAACAAGCAAAATTGCCGTTATTGGGCAACCGAGAATCTTCATTGGTTCACGGAATATCACACCCTCAAAAATTGAATGTTTGGTGCGGCATAGTTGACGGAAGAGTTACAGGTCCTTACTTCTTCGAGGATACCCTTACTGGTGCGAGGTATTTAGACTTTCTTCAAAATGACCTCGTCCCCGCTCTAATAACGTGGTATCCGGATTTAGAAGAGCCCGATATGCACCACCTTGCCAACAACAAGATGGAGCGTTGCCACACTACGTTTTACCTGTTCGCACATATTTGGATGAAATTTTTCGAAATCGTTGGATAGGTGGTAAAGGCACAGTTGAGTGACCAGCCAGATCGCCAGATTTAAATCCTCAAGATTTCTTCTTGTGGGGATACTACGCGTCACAATTGGAACATTTAGAAGATTTGAAAGCACGAGTCCGCCAAGAAATTAGAAACATTACCGCAGATATTACCGGCAACGTTCAAAAATCATTTGTTAATCACCAGATTGTCGGATTGTTTATGGTTCTCAATTCAACCATTTAGTTTAAATTAGTTTAAATTCGGCCTAACCCCAAAAAATTGTGTTTCAAAATATATTTTATGAAAAAATCATTTGAATATTTCTTATTAGAAACGGTACATGGTATCCATTTAGGCACGATTTTTCTTAAAAATGACCACATCTATTAAACTACCCTGTATAGCATAATCAAACCTTGCATTGAAAGAGTCGCCGAAATGTTTGGCTCACCCTGTATAAATGAAACACCCTGTACAATATAAAATAGTTTCAAAATTTGCGGCTTAGTTTTTTCTACTAAACATCAAAATTATGTTCTGATATTCCATCAAAGGGAGGCATCGCCCGTGGACGCAAGTTTGAGACACTGTATTAACATCGTCCGTATGTACCTTATCGTACGTACGATGACGTCATACTACAAGCCACGTGGCTTACTATAATTAAAATTACTTTCTTTTAATTTTCCTCCAATTAGCTCAATCGTGTCTATTTTACAAGACGGGGGTGGTTCGTAAATACGGGGTATTTAGGCTTAACACTGTTGACCTTGAATAATTAGAGTAAAGTGGTTTAAACGAATATTCTCTTATTTAATTACAATATTAAATAAGTCATTCCTAAAATTAATTATAATAAATAGGTGAAGGCAATAAACTGAGAAAACAAAACAATGATAAAATTTGATAACACTTTATACTCCGTCTCAGCGCGTCATTCTCCTTTCTTTCTGGTCTGGCTGGATTCTGATACGTTTCTGTGAAAGTTTAGAACTAATATCACCCTTAGGTCTGTTGGATACTCGCGTTATAGCAAAAAAATCCTAACAATGATGACTTTTATATTATTTAGAAAATTCGTAAAGTCGGTACTGACTATAGAAAGACCAGGAGCTATAGGCACCGTTCTGGAATGTTACCGGTATTTCATAAGGTAGGATAAGTCAATGTCCGCGCTCGCGTTTGCGAGGTCAGTTCCTCAGAAAAATTAATAAGTTAAAGTAGCATTGCTGCGCATGACTATTCTCATATATGGTTTTGCTTTCAGACTGAATAGATGTGCATTACTGGGAATCATTTACAAGGGGCTGGTTGATATTTATCCGTTTCTGAATGCAAATTGTTCGTGCGCAATTGATTATTTACTCTAATGAATTATCAATCCTCTAAATAATCAGGATTAATTAATTACGAACGTATTTACATAAAATTTATTTTATTCCGCCGAAGAGACACGTTGATCGCGTTTATTAATAAACATGTAGAAATTTCCTATGAACGAAATTTGCTCTAATTATTAAATACAGGGAATACTGACATTATTACGAACTTATTCATTAGTGAAACGTCGTTCTTATACGCGAGGTAAATTGCACAACATTTACACAATTTTGCATGTTATTGTAAACGATGTTTATATCGCATCCAATTTAAATGCAAAAAGACCTATTTTTAATTGTTGAAAACGAATTAAACTGAGGTGGTTGGTTTACGTGATGCTTTAGTACGGCGTAATCGAAGTTAAGCAATTACGCGAATTATTTCGGAAGGAAATGTTTCTTATGTACACGATTAAAAATAGGATTAATTTCATACCTTTACATCGAATAGCGGGAGATCGTTAAAAACTATGCGGTGCTCAATCCGTTTAGAGCGTTTCTAACTGCGGTTGATGCAATTTAACAGGCGCTTCTCGGTTAGGATGCGGAAGTAGCTTCTAGCATTAACGTTACTTTCTAGGTATTTCTTTTTGTCAGGTGTGTTAGTATAATATTGTGTGCTGGTTGTTTAAATGAAAAGAACTCTAATAGGATCTGGGACTAACCCGCGCTATGCTGTTTAGACGTGTCTTTCAGGGGGTGGTAGAATTAGAGCGATTACTCTTTTTCCACAGGAGTAAATGGAAGATGACTGCAGGGCGTTAGAGCCCGTCGTGACAACGTCCTGGTTTGTGTACATTTGTAGAAGATGACTTCAGGGTCTACAGCCCGTCGTGGCAACTTCTGGTGTGTGTACTGGAAATGTGAGATAACTTCCGTGCTCTACAGCCCGTCGCTTATCTGGGTACCTGGTGTGATGCTTGTATACTCAACTCACGTACTCTCAACCTCTGAATACGCCCGCCAGGTGATCGGTTACCTGGAACGGGTTCTCAGGCGGCGACGAGTATCGCGAGGGTTTAGGATGAAAGTAAGTGACAATCGACAATTCGGCAGCGTACACGACTAAACTAAGAAACACGCGTGCGCGCGATCTGGATCCCTTTTTCTGGGTTATCGCAATAAGCTATCAGGATTCTGGTCAGGGTTTTCAGAATTTATCGCAGTAATCGATCAGGTTTCCGGCCAGGATTCAGGATTCTATTAAATAACGCGATTAAGAGCAGCAGGCGCGCGGTCAGGATACTCTTTATTCGGTAGCGTCGGCGGAATGGTTCCACGCACCGGTAGCGACGCCGGAACGGATCTGCAAGCAAGCGGTCGGTGCAACAGCCCAATGTACAAGCAGGAGGTAGACTATGGACTCGATTGCCCACGTGTAACAAGGTGTCGCGGCGAACACCCGACGCACAAGTATCCGATCGGCACTTCTGGTCGCGACAACGGCCCGACGCACAAGCATTCTCTTTACGGTAGGAAAAAGTAAAGGCCACGTATTTAATTCCCTACCCAAGAGGGAGGGCGGGCTTCTAAAGCTTTCCGAGCTCCTTCAGCCACAATCATGGATTCCCAGCATACATACATTACGTATATATGTATGGTGGGATTAAGGATTGGTATGGTCAGGATAGGATCGGAAGGAACGCAGTTAGGGTTTTGAGGGGAAAAATACTACCCCAGCATTAGCATAAGCAGCCTCACATGGTGTGCACATACGCAGTGACCATGCCGCTACATGTGTATGAAGAAAACCCCTGAAAAAACCTCATACAAGGTAGACGGTAACGGGAATGGAACCCATTACCTCCGAATGCTAAGCAGGTCGTGTTACCACTACGCTATCAGGTCGATCTCTTTACGGTAACGCGTCTCGCGGCTTTATAGAGGATCCGCGGTAGGTGGGGACGGCTTCTGTGCACGGATGCTAATTCGATGTTTTTGAAATTCACGTCGGAGAGGACAAAAGAATTATTTGTTGTGCAATCTTGTGTAGTTTTTATTCAATTTGATTACTGCGGGATAATTAACAAGTAATTAATTTGAAAAAAATTGGTTAAGGCAGCTGGGTCTTTACATAATCTTTTCTTGACACACCCTGTATATTTCACCTTCACGTAAAAAAATTCTGAATTGAAAATAAAAGTCGACGGGTCCTAGCGTTTTTTGCCTAAACTCCCATTCGAATTTTAATTGAATTTATCCAATACTTTACGAACGCACTGTATATCTAAAACTGTCTATATTTAAAAACGTATGAAACTACTGAAATTTTCATTCAAATAGAGTTTGTAATTTATTAAACCAATTCTGATATTTGAAAATAATTTAATGTGTAGAATTTTCCTAAATTTCGAGCAACTTTATGTTGTTTACGTTGTCTCTTTACGTTGTTTATAATTATCTATACATTTAGAGCTGTAGTAGTAACAGAAACATATTTATTATGTTTACATAGTAAATTACAAATGATAGATAATTACTAAATTCACAAATACTTGTAAATGATAACAAATATTAATGCAACTTTTAATTTGAGCTAATTATATTTGCAAATCAGAAAAAAATTACACGAAACCTTGCGTAAGCCTAAGTATTTAACTAAAACTAAGATTATGTTTCTGCCTTTCTGCATGTAAAAATAGCAAAAAAAAACAATACAAGCCGTAGGTAAAGTTTTATATAAACCAGTCCGTTTCCCTAATTAAAACTTTTACCCTACATGTACTGAAATTTAAACAGTAGTTCCTAATTAACATACAAAGTTTTACATAATATTTTACTTTTGTGTACTTATATTTTAAATTAAATATTTGAAGAGATTTATTTGTGTTTCTAAACAAAATTTATTTTAAACCGCGTTACGACTGTAAGGAACCTATTTGTTTTCTTGTCTTGAATTATAATAAAGCTATCTATCGAAACTTTTCCTTGACGAAAATTTGAGCTTAGAATTGGCAGCAAAGAGCGAAAGTCTGGAAAATTACAGGATGACACAACCTTTTTGAATATGCACCCTTGCTTTCATGCTTTCAAAAGTTTCGCGTCCACCCATTTTTTGTTGTATTAAATTAGGGTTGTAATAACTCTGACATTTTAAATTTTGAAATGTCAAAATGCCTCGACTGCTAGAGCAAGCCGTAGTTTTTGTTAATTCTGTCAATATCATCTTTAACCTAACCTCAAAATTATTCATCCACTCAGCTAAAATTTTGACAAATCGTTACTTGATTTTGAAAGTGTACGCGAAAGTGTACAGCTATGAGATGGGATAGAAAATGATTTTAGTAAATTTAAACTTAATTGGTCTATTTATTTAGAAATAAATGGGGGGGATTGTACTCTCCCCAAGAACTAAACCCATATTAAATTAACTGTTTTGCTTGTTCGGTAATAAATCAATTTAAACTTAATTGGTCTATTTATTTATAAATAAATGCAAAAATCCAAAAAATGACATTTGATTTGTAGGAGTACCCACAGGTGGGGATTGTACTCTTCCCAAGAACTAAACCCAATTTCAATTTAACTGTTTTGCTTGTTCGGTAATAAATCCACAAAATTCAAAAATTGGGACTATCTCTTTGAGTTGTTGCATACATTGGGTTTGCTTGGAACCTAAAATGTGAAATTCTCAACATTATAATAGATACGAAAGAATTATAAAAGCACAGTTGTTAAGCATCTCAAGGTGCATAATCCAAAATTATTTATAAGCATACAGGGTACTGTATAACTTTAAACCTATCCAATCATACCTTTTTTAAATGGCATCATTATTTTATATTTGAACTCGGCTCGTTTTCTCAACTGTTTGATTGGAGTATACCGAGAATTTTAAAAGTTATGGTCACCTTAAGGTTAAAATCGTCATGAATTCAGGACCCTGTATCTTTTCTAATGTAATCAATTTTCTGTATTTTATGACAATGATTATTATTTGTAAGTAAGTGAAGTTTATCAGATGAATTATGTTTCGCAATTATTATACTTTGTATACAGGGCAAGTCAAAATGCAAATCTGTACTATTCTCACTTAACTTAAATAGAACACCCTCTATTTTTTGTGGTCTCTAGGAAGCCACTAAATAACCATTTCATTTTTATTAACATTTCTCTATATCTAAGTACGGTTTCTGAGGTATTTTCCTTTTATTAACAAAATCCAGTTTTTTTATTTTATCAAGTTAGCTATGAACTACATGAACTTTTTTACGATCTGTTTTGGTAAAAATCAATAAATTATCCTTTTTATCTTTGCGTATTTTATTTTAAAATTATTCAAAATTAAAATTGCAAGAATTTAAATCTTCTCAATGATTTTTATCTCAAAATCTACTTCACTTTGACTGTCAAGAAAACGTTGATAATTAGGTTATAATTAGAATTATTGTCAATCTGAAGTTGTGTTGTGTTGTTCTGAACTGAACTGAATTTTCCAATAAATGAAATGATTAATATGGTCCTGGTATTTGCTGAAAATGACGAAAATATACTATTTGCAACGAAAATGTATAAACAATGCAGATAACCGACAAAAAGATCATTCGAAAAATTAACGATTTAAACGTGCAAGTAACGTTGTTTATGAAAAAAGGGAAAGAAAATATCTGCATTAAATCAAACAAATCAAGGTAGTGTGCTTTTTAAGGTTACAGAAGATCCCCATATCAATATCCGTCAAATAGCAATGGAGTTTGATGTAAGAAAAGTTCTGTGCATAGAATTCCAAGAAGACACAATATGAATAAACTTTTGTGAATGGGCCCAATGGGTTAAGGGTCACCCCTTTAAAATTAATATTTGTTCTTGGTTCCCTATTAGCAATTGTACTCTATAAGCGTATGTCCTGGTCCATATACTGGTTCTCATCAGTGGTCACCTAACATATTTCCAAGAGATAAATCTGATTTACCTTCCCTCGATATGTAGATTACCGAGTCTGTATCATAATAAAGAACCGTTCCGCTAACAGATTAATATATGAAAATAGCTTAAGACTTGCTTGTGCTATGATGCAGTTTACGGTGAATAGTGGATCAACGGCTTCTTCAAGGTATTGCCAGTCAACTATCACGGTTTCCCCGTTCACCTCTTATATATGATTGACTTCTATTGAAAGAGAACACAAAAGACCATAGAATTTTTTAATCTTTTATGATCGATGTCTTTGACAGCAGCTCCCTTTGTCCAAATTTACCCCAAAAGTAATTTAACATCGGTGTGGCAAGAGACCTTATTCCGGGATTCTTATAATATATATATATATATATATATATATATATATATATATATATATATATATATATATATATATATATATATATATATATATATATATATATGGGTCCGCCTTTGGGAGCTGATCCTATGAGTATCTGCTAAACCAAACTTACTATAATTTTGAAAATTTGGTGACAGGGTAATGATGTTAGAGCTAACTCATCTAAAATATTTTCACGCTCGTACCACTTCCGGTTATACCGGAAGTCGGTACTTGAGGTATTAGGTAAGTTTGCTTAAAACTTTATTTGCCTAAACGTAACAGTTTCATACTTATTATCAAAAAAGTCCCAATTTTAAAATTTGTGATAAAAATGAGCTACATACTTAAATCTATCCTTGTTCGCGGTCACCATGGAAACCAAATAATTGAGAATTGAAATAAAGAAAAATATTTGAATAAGTTACTGCAAAAAATTATAAAAATTGATAATTTTGTGATTAAAAAGTCATTTTTGCCAAATAGAAATTTTCTAAGCAATTTTTTTCAAATTCGATATACAACATAAGTGTAAAAATTTAATACTTTATGAGTAAATCGAAAAAAACTACTTTTTACTGCGGAGGTAATACGTACTTATCAGCGCATGATTACACGATAAAGATGCTCATTTATTTTGTTTTTCTTTTGCAGTCAATAATTTAATAAAGTTGTTGACAGTTTGTGTTTTTCTTGATGAAATGGCTCTACTTGAACATTCTAATACAGAACAGTAAGAACATTTATCGAACGCTATCCTGAGCGCCCACGACCATCAGCAGATATAATAAGACGTGTGGTCCAAATTTGGAACAGTTTGGCACATTTAAATACTCTGCGCCTCGCAAAAAAACTGCTATTGATAACGAGCAGAATGAAGTTATAACATTAGGATATTTCCGTGCCTGTCCTTGTAATTCCATAAACGACTATCAGAAGAATTCTTAAGAAACATAAGTTTAGGCCATACTGTTTACAATTAGTTCAACATTTGAAAGAAGGGGATTTCTTGAAACGTATCGAATTTTGTGAAACAGTTTTGCTCAAAATACAAGAAATTCCTAATTTTTTGTCTAATATCATATGGACGGACGAATCTAAATTTACGAAAAATGGCATATTTAATCGCATTACTGGAATAACGTAAATAGAAATCCAATTCGCGAATGCCATTTTCAGGAAATTTGGAATTATAACGTATTTTGTGCTATTCGGAATAACGAAATCTTTGACAAAGAAAATTTGAAAGGTTTAAAATAGTTGATTGTTGCGATTTATGATTACAAATTTAATTTCTAGGAGAAAATTATCTTGAGATATTAAACACTCGAATTCAACCCCGATTAAATCTAGAAAGGGAAAGTTTATGGTACCAACAAGATGGTGCGCCCCCTCACAACACCAACGCTGTTTCCATGAAACTTTATGAAATTTTTGAAGATCGTTGGTTTGCCAATAATGGTCCCTTTTCATGGCCACCTAGGTCACCTGATCTTACGCCAATGGATTTTCATCTTTAGGGTCGAATTAAAAATATTGTTTATGCTACACCACTAACGACTAAAGAGGATTGCATTGCAAGAGTGCAAAATGCCTTCAATTCTCTTTCTCCACAAGAAATTCAAAGGGCTACAAATGAAGCCGCTATAAGACGGGTTCAACAATGTCTTGCATCTAACGGGCAACATTTTGAACATTTATTGCAAATTAATTTACATTTGATCACGAGCAAGAAATACTAAATAAGCGACTTTATCGTGTAAGAATGGCACTGATAAGTATGTAGTTACTACCTCCGCAGTAAACAGTGTTTTTTTTTTTGGATTTACTCATAAAGTATTAAATTTTTACACTTATGTTGTATATTGAACTTGAAAAAAATGACTTTTTGCAGTAAGTTTTTCAAATATTTTTCTTTATTTCAATTCTCAATTATTTGATTTCCATGGTGACCACGAACAAGGAATACTAGGTTTAAGTATGTAGCTCATTTTTATCATAAATTTTAAAATTGGGACTTTTTTGATAATAAGTATGAAACTGTTACGTTTAGGCAAATAAAGTTTTAAACAAACTTACCTTAATTTTTGACGTTAAATCGATCTGAGTAATAAAAAATAAGGGCTTCCATTCGATTTTTTTGAGTAACTTGCATCTTTTGATAGTCAAGTTTAGACATTCATAATTTTATTTTTATGAAAAATACAAATGTCATTTTTTGCAGACTGTTGCAATAAACCTTTGCCAACAACACCTCAAAGTTTTATTCAAATTGTTTGACAGGAACAGAACAATTAACGAGTTACTACTAAGACCGCATCTGGCAATTTTTTTAGAAAAATGGTTTTCTTTTGAAAACGACTGAAATTTCGTATCTAGTTTATTTAACAAACTTACCTTAAAATTCGACATAGAATCCAAAAATGTATTAATATACGGGGTATTCCATTTAAAATAAGCGACTAAGTACCGACTTCCGGTATAACCGGAAGTGGTACGAGCGTGAAAATATTTTAGATGAGTTAGCCCTAACATCATTACCCTGTCACCAAATTTTCAAAATAATAGTAAGTTGTTTAGCCGATACTCATAGGATCAGCTCCCAAAGGCGGACCCTATATATGTATATATATATATATATATATATATATATATATATATATATATATATGTATATATATATATATATATATATATATATATATATATAAACACGTGTGAGCACCATTTTGTTTACAATCACTTACAATAAGTTGAATGATAGTTCAAGTAAAACGTGGTAATCAATTATTATCTATTATATAAAGAACTCACGTGGACTACCAGATATATACTAAACGAAATGCATATAACTGACTACTTCTTTTTATCTAAAAATTGTACAATTAAACTCGTATTTCACACAAAATTAGTAAAGGGGCCGGAGCCATAATGAAACATGTCTACTCGTATCGCGATCGCATTACAAATAATATTTATTGATATATCTCTCTCGTTCTTGAACACTGCAACATTCCGCTGGGTAACCTGCAGATTCTTGCCTCATCTTTAGAAATTTGTTAATGAATCCTGAGAATAAACCGCCGAGACCGGTTACTTTATCGTACTGTGTAACTTCATACACCGACACTTTCTGAACTCCCATAATTTTTTAACCGTGTTTCAAAGCCTCGACGATTTCATCACTACACCACGTACCTTTCAGCGCCCTTCAGGGCCGTTAAGGTCCTCCATGCACCTTCTACACAACGAAAGGTTACAAGTCTCGTTATTTCAGCCTTTGCGGTTTTGTATCTTTGATCCATAGTATCTCTAGGGTTATTTGGTCGTTTGGTCAAAAATACGATGGGCACCATAGTAATAGCAGCCCTGGAACTCTAACACCTGATTTTTTGTGTCGCAATATCCGTCCCACTTCATACCATTTAAACAGGTCTCCCTTTTTCTACCGACATGGCGTATTCTGATACCCCTTTTATCCCCTTCCCATGCCATCCACTGAATAGCCAAGGTCGATTGATTTTCAGACCGCCTATATCCGCGTTGAAGATTTCTATAGTGTCAGGTTCCAAAAAATTACGCCTAAACATAATGTTGCAAGCTGAGGCTATCGTGATACTTTCCGTGAAGGGATCAACGTCGAATCCTTCAATAAACATGTCTGTAAATTTAATGCATGCACTTTTTAAAATGTTTACGTCAGAGCCACAGTAGGCCTTCCTGCATAACAAATGTATTATTGTTATGTTGATTGTACCATTCAAGGAACTTGCTTTTTTCATCGGGTTTCATAGAATCCGGTGCGTAAAATCTTGCACCTGGTAGAGGTCATTTGTATGATATATTATATTAAGCAGGTGTGGAAAATATCGTTTTCGTAGTCCGTCTGACAGTTCTAGTGCTTTCCGTAACGCTGATAATGTCATTGGAAAAAAAATTAGACTGTCGAGAAATTTCACGTTTTTCAGACCCATAAAAGATATTTTTAACCCCATTTATTACGAGTTCTGGTTTGAGCTGTGTAGTGTTAAGTATATGATTCAAAACAAACTGGTGAGCCTACGCTTGTCCATTATATGCAATTATAATTACTTGTTTAAGCATTTTACGTACCCCACACAATATGCTCGGTAAACCTTGCTACACACTGATGGCCTTTCAAAATATATTCCCTTACATTACAACGAATACAGATATTGACATTTGAATCGTAGCACGAACAACACACTTGCTGTAATACACAAAGATACGCTTTGTGTATATTAATAGTAGGGTCGAAGGAATCCTGGTCTTCCTGTCTTATTTCCAGATCTTAAAATATAAACAGAATAGTCTTTCTCTTTTCGAGGATAGGCAGGTCCAATATAACATTGATGATTTTACGATTTGCAGTCTTGACAATGTTTACAGAAAATTTCACCACTCACGTGAGGAGATTTCCTATTTTTCGTATTACATGTTTTGAAACATAGCAAGCATTTGCGAACGTTACTACACATCGAACCTTTCTTCGTTCATCCTTATGTAAATTAAAGTTCCCTATACAGTCTTCCGCAATCACTACACAAACTTTCTTGAAAGACCTTCTCACATAGATGGTGAGATAGACAACAAGGACATGAAACGATGTAATAACGTTAAAATGGTTTTCATAATGAAATGTATCTTCTTTTCTTTTTCGGGGCCTCAAACAGCATTTGTCGGCCTTTGGTGTTATGCTTGTATGTTGTTGAAGCTGTCTCAATTCTTCTACACCACATCCACCGGAAGGAACTACCAAACCTGCTTCATGTATCAACATTTCTTCCTTTTTCCGAATGGTAGTGTAACTAGGGTTTTTATCTATATAGGCCTTACCAACGATCAAAGTTCTAGACAAGCAGAGATTGTCTTTGTTATTTATAGTTACAATACCGCGTTTGCTACATTGTAGCTGTTATAAATACGCTAGTTTCTTTGCCCTACAGGGGGCTCGAGTAATCCCGAGTATCGGTACTCAAATCCTCGGTGTTGCTTTGAATGACCGACTGTAGTACTTTTTAAACGTATTCAAACGTCCGCGTAACTTATGCTTAAAGTTTGCTCTGTGGAACATAAGTCCCACCTTATCGTTATAATTCACAACTGGTGTAACATAGGCAACAATTTCTATAATCGCCGAACGTATCCATTCTACAATATCTCCATACGACGCGACGGAGCGTCTCTCATCTTAAATAGGAGTTTGCGCTTTATAGCACGATACTTTTTTTCATTTTTATTACATGTTCAGAAACAATCTTCATTCAAATCCGAGAGGATCCCAGACGTAGGCACGCCAGTTGCATGTTAAACTTTGTTATATACAGGTCCTGGTGTAGACAGACAGTCGTTCAACTGGTTGCTCATCTCGGTCAGCGGTCCAGATCTCCCAATTTTTCACCACCCTTGCCATGCACTCCTTAATATTAGGTTTCCGATTTTATGAGTTCGGTAAGGGCTGCCAGCCGTAGAATCTTAACCGAAATTTAATGAAAGGTGTAAAATCCAGTTTTCACTGTTGTATAAAAACTATAGAAATCCAGCTTACACTTTGCCACGTGGTGTCCATGTGTCAGTTATATTATTTGTGAAAACCCAAAAAGCGGAAGCATAACAAAAAAAAACGGACGTTCTGTACCTTCAAGACGCCAACTGTCGAAGTCTTCCGAAGACTTACACGCACGGCAACTGGTCCTTATGCATGTATTAAACCAATACATAATACGAAGAATTGAAAAATTAGATTTACTGGTTACTAAAGTTAAAAAATTTAGGAATACACAGTGTGGCATAAAATGTTGCTCCTGCAATTATGTAACTCCCTGTATACGCTATGTCTGTTTTAAGATACAAACCGTACTAATGTCTACAACCCTAGCCTGAAATATTTTTTTTCTACCTTTCATAATTAAACCTGAATCGGAGTAGGCCATATTAAGCAGAGTAGTTGAAAATTGTCAAAAAGGTTTCCTTAGGATACGTAGATGGTTTCTAGTTATTTGTGACAGTAAATTAGTAAAATTATTTTCATAAAAATGGTCAAAAGGTGTATGTTACGATTTCGTTGATATATATATATATATATATATATATATATATATATATATATATATATATATATATATATATATATATATATATATATATATATAAAGTTTAATTTTAATTAATTTAAAAAAAAACAGTCAAAATTAGATTTTTTCCAAAACGGCTTGAGATATCATAATGAAATTTTACGCGTGTCAATAGCTGTGGGAGACGCATACTTTGCAATACAACACGATGTTTCAGTCGTACCATTGGCGCGCGTATTGGCACGTCACAGGCTATTTTTCAAGAAAAAAGAAGAATGCCGCTGATTTCTCTAAAAATAAAAAAATATTTTTTAATTCTTTGTTCGACTGTGAAGAAAAAAGCTCTCTTGGCTTTTTATCGTACAATGTATCGATTTTGAGTAACAAAAACATTTATCCATTTATCATGCGTACAAAAATATTTTTAAACATTCCTGTATTATTCACGGACATATCACTGACATATTGAATGAGTCTCGTGATTAATAATTCTGTATGTGTCGAATTTGTTGAAGTTCCTTATCATGAATCGCTATACGAATGCCGAGATGACCGACATGCACTGCATTTATGGACTTGTGGATGGGAATACATTAGAAGCTAGGCGGTTGTATACTGAAAGATTTCCGGGCCGTATTGCTCCTGATAGAAAAACTTTCGAATGTATTCATCGGCGTCTTTATGAAAGAGGCACATTAAGACGAAATGGAGGAGCAGGAATGCCAAGGACAGCAAGAACGGTAGAGCTGGAAAAGGATGTGATGGACATGATTGGAGAAGATCGAGGTACTTCTACTCGAAAAATTGCTGACGCTTTGGATGTAAGTAATGGGACTATTTGGCACATTCTTAAGGAAAATTTGTTGTATCCATTCCATATACAACGCGTTCAAGTACTTCTTCCTGCTGATTTTCCTCCTCGCATTGCATTCTTTCAATGACTTTTGCACAAAATGGTTCAAATCCCTCAACACCTGATGGTGATTCTGTTCACCGATGAAGCGAGTTTTTCAAGAAATGCAATACGGAATTTCCATAAGAACCATGTATGGTGTGAAGAAAATCCAAATGAAATTGTTGAAGATCGTTGTCAACATCAGTTTTCTTTGAACGTTTGGATTGGGATTGTGAGTGACTGCCTAATTGGACCGGTATTTCTACCCGGGAGACTTACCGGAGAGGTGTATCGCAACTTTTTGGAAAACACGCTCCCTGGATTTCTGGAGGACGTACCATTAGCAATTAGAGATGTAATATGGTATATGCACGATGGCGCACCAGCCCACTTTAGTGAAGTAGCTCGTGATTTCTTAACACAAGCATACGGAAATCGTTGGATTGGCCGGGGTGGACCCCTTGATCTTTTCCTGTGGGGCCATTTGAAGTCCTTGGCGTACGCTACCATTGGGAAACGTAGAGGACTTAAGAAATCGAATCATTGCTGGGTGCAACTCAATTAAAACATCCTGGTGTTTTTGAGAGTTTGCCAGAAATCAATGAGGAGAAGACTGGATTCTTGCATCCGAGCTCGAGGTGGTCACTTTGAACAGTTTTTTTAATTTTTGGGTAAAATTTTTGGTTTGATGAAATATTTGGTTTTGCCCTTGAATGAAATCCTTGATTTTTAAAACTTTTTTTCTGTAATAAATGGGCATGCACTAAAATGTTTTTTTTTTACTCAAAAACGGTACGTCGTACGATAAAAAGTCAAGATAGCTTTTTTCTTCACAATTAAACAAAGAATTAAAAAATATCTTTTATTTTTAGAGAAATCAGCGGCATCCTACTTTTTTCTTGAAAAATAGCCTGTGACGTGCCAATACGCGCGCCACTGGTACGACTGAAACATCGTGTTGTATTGCAAAGTATGCGTCTCCCACAGCTATTGACACGCGTAAAATTTCATTATGATATCTCAAGCCGTTTTGGAAAAATCTAGTTTTGACTGTTTTTTTAAATTAAACTTCAACACGCTGTAGATCGGTAACAAAACGTTTGCGGACCTATGTCTATAGGAACTTTTGTTATATAAAATGATCTGGGCAATCACCCTCTTTAATATTGTCGCATCTTTTTAAACATACGTATATATATATATATATATATATATATATATATATATATATATATATATATATATATATATATATATATATATATGAACCAATTTAATTTGCGTATACAAAGATATCGAAAACCGTAATAGATAGAGTATCGGTTAAATGAGAAATAAGTTTCGTAATTTGTTGGGTAGTACATGAGTATAAAGAAGTTTGTTTTTTTCCGACTAGTTCCGGAGATATTCGACAAAATCCGAAAATGCTCATTTTCGTTTTGTAAGACTAGCGTTGTTATTATAACAGATATCAAAAAAATTACTCTAAACTTTTTTTTTTAAATAAAATTTACTACAACTTGCCATACCAAACATTTTAATACGACGTTTTGTCTTTTCAGGACCACCCTCAACAATATTTTTTTAAATACGGACCTGGATTTTTTACTACAATTTTTTGTAAGGTTCTTATAGCTTAATACAATGATATAAAATTCTTGACTATTCTACTACGTTTCGTCTGTGAAAAATCATCATCTTTATGGTTTCTTACTGAAATGAATAGTCTTTAAATCAGTATTTATAAAAAAATAATGATAATCACAAAATTTAACAGTTCAGAACTTCGTCAACGAATACGAGATGCATTTCAAAAAATTACACCCGAAATGGTGGATGCAGCGACATCAAACATGTCAAGGAGGATTGAACTATGTATTCAACAGAATGGATTTCATTTTGAGCAACTTTCATAGCTGGTTTTAAAATACTCTAATTTTATTTGCTACTGTTAGGTCAGTCTTAAATTATCACATTTGTTCATTATCATTAGATGTAAAAATAGACTGTTACATTTTGTGATTATCATTATTTTTTGTAAATACTGATTTAAAGACTATTACAAAAGGCTTATAGATGATGATCATAGATGAAATGTGTATGGTTAGGAATGCCATAGCAGTGTATTAAGATTATACAAAACCTACAAAGAAATGTAGTAAAAATTTAATTCATTTCAGTAAGAAACCATAAAGATGATGATTTTCACAGACGAAACGTAGTAGAATAGTCAAGAATTTTATATCATTATATTAAGCTATAATAACCTTACAAAAATTGTAGTAAAAATCCAGGTCCGTATTTAAAAAATATTGTTGAGGGTGGTCCTGAAAAGACAAAACGTCGTATTGAAATTTTGGTATGGCAAGTTGTAGTAAATTTTATTTAAAAAAAAAAGTTTAGAGTAATTTTTTTTGATATCTGTTATAATAACAACGCTAGTCTTACAAATCGAAAATGAGCATTTTCGGATTTTGTCGAATATCTCCGGAACTAGTCGGAAAAAACCAAACTTCTTTATACTAATGTACTACCCAACAAATTACGAAACTTATTTCTCATTTAACCGATACTCTATCTATTACGGTTTTCGATATCTCTGTATACGCAAATTAAATTCGGTTCACCCTGTATACAGGGTTCCCCATTTTAGACTTTACAATTTAAAAGTCGAATAAAAACTTTCTAATCAAAGTAAATTAACTTTTTAATGGACTAATATGTAGCTTATTCTTTGGGATTTATGACTAAAGTAAATAACAATTCAAGTTTTAAAGATCATGTCTTCCAAATGCCCTTCTTCGACTTCAATGCATTTTTGAATTCTAAGTTCAAAATTTATCATCACTCGGCGAAGAAAATCTCCATTTATTCCTGCAATTTCATTTCGAATCTGCTTCTTCAGCTCCGGAATTGTTGCGGGACGACTTGCAAAAACTTTTGCTTTAGGTATCCCCAGAGAAAAAATCGGGGCCGTTAAATCAGGAGATCTCGGGGGCCAATTCAAATTTCCAAATCGGGAAATTATACGGCCGTCAAAAAAATCTCGCAAAATTCTCATAGTGTTTCTGGCTGTGCTCCATCTTGCTGGAATAATATGGCGCCATTTAGTCCTCGTCTAATAAGTTCTGGGATAAGAAACGTTTGCAACATGTTTATGTAGCGTTCGGAATTAACTGTAACAGAACGGTTATTTTCATCCTCAAAAAAATAAGGACCGATAATTCCAAATGATGCTACACCGTACCAAACAACGACTTTTGGACTGTGGAGGTTTTTGGTAAACGGTTCGTGAGGATTTTCTACTCCCCAGTATCTAAAGTTTTGCTTGTTAACAACACCGTCCAAATGAAAATTTGCTTCGTCGCTCATTAGCAAATTATGAATTTCTCCACGATGCTGATGTAAAAATTCTTCACAAAATGTCACCCTCGCTCCTTTGTCTAGATCACTGAGGTTATGCGCCATTTGATATTTATAGGGTGAAATTTTATATCTTTATGCAGAATTCTGTGGAGACTTCCTTAGATATTCCTAGGGCAAGTGATTGCCGATCTCTTAGGACTTCTTATAAAGGCAGCTCTCACTCGTTCAATATTTTCAGGTGTACGCACCGTTCTTCGACGTCCAGGTTTTTAATGTTTTGCACAGAGCCATTTTCACGCCAATGACGAACCCACGCCGCAATTGTGTTGGTGTATCGCCCCTATTATTGTTTCCAAACTGCCGTCGAAATGCACGCCGAACTTTTTCAAATGAACCAGTTCTAATGTAGACTTCCACAGAAAACACATGCTCTTGAATCGAATAACTGGAGCAATTATATCGTTTGCGTATAACGCATATTTGACAGAAACACTTAAGTCGTTGTTTATAGACAGGAGCCTCCTTGATCTTTAAAACTTGAATTGTTATTTACTTTAGTCATAAATCCAACAGAATAAGCTACATATTAGTCCATTAAAAGTTAATTTACTTTGATTAGAAAGTTTTACTCGACTTTCAAATTGTATAGCCTAATATGGGGAACCCAGTATATATATATATATATATATATATATATATATATATATATATATATATATATATATATATATATGGTGGTTTGATCGGACGAAGTATATTTTAAATCCAGCTACACCGATAACTTGGTCTACAACTGCTACAGAAGATGTACGCCACATAATCTTAGAACGTTTTGGAGTTTAACCAACTTACCCTAGTGATTACAATAAGGTAAATCCTTATTTCGCATTCTCCATCTATAAAGCATTCTAAAGTTTGAACAGATAGGGTACATCTAATTCCGAGCGTATAAATCATATCGAGCTCCACCGCTAACGTGTACCATTTTTTCATCACCTAGTGCGGTTGCGTGCGAGCGTGTTTATATGTGTGTGTCCGTGTATGTAGATGTGTGTTAGTATCTACGGTAACTCCAAAACGGCAATACGTAGTCACTTTAAGTATTGCATTTTAGCTACTTTTAATTGTTCCTCCAGCTATTTAAATTTCAAAAGCAATCCAACAGCGAAGAGTGGTTTACTAGGTGCAGTATTTGATATTTATCAAAAATTTCTGAATTTTAAAAATATAAAATTCAATTTTTTGATGCGATGCGTAATTTGGCAGCAAAAAGTTCCTAAAGTTGAAGTATTCAATCTAATTATTTCAATATCTGTATAACGATCAACTTTATAGGAAATATAATTCTATTACACATAACCTGTTTCTAAAAATTTTCTATACGAAACTAAACAAGACAAAAGTTAATTTGATTAATTAAATAATATTGAGGTTGGGATATAAATGTCTATTAACGTCTATCTGACATGAAAGTTTAGACATTTGTCCTACATAAATTATTATTTGGTCGTTTTAACGACGTTGCTTATTTTCATTATCAACGTGCTGCTGAAAGGTTTCTACAATTATCCTAATAAAAATTATTTTACTTCTTTTAAATTCCACTTTGTAGATAGAAAGGATGCAAATAAAGGTAAAAAAATGATGATAACTGAACAGAAGTGTATCAGAAATAAACTACGAATGTAAAACAAATATACGAGTATATGACGCTTTATATCTACATTTGGTCAGTTGGCATAATTGGATTTGTAGACTTCGAGGGCGCAACTTGTTACATTTATCATTTGCTAGTAGATATATCCACACCGATGAGTTCATTACAGGATTATAACTTTTATTATGGACAAAACTGGTTTATTTTATTTTCTTAGAAGTACTTTAATATCTCTATAATTTTGTTTGCAATGATACTTTTATTCAGTAATATTATTTTGTGGTGTCTATTTTCGCATTAGAGCAAATTAAGTTACTGTATTACAGTTGGAAGTAAGCGTAGGTAGTCGCCTGTAAATGTCACTGTTAATACCAAATATAGATACAAAGATTTATTACATTTCCACATTTATTCGTGTTAACGACGAACTCGTATTATCTTTTATCATCATGTTCGCAATTAGTGCATTAATGGCAAAAGTTAAAATATCCATCCCATCGTAAAGGTATTATATTTCTTTTATTGATACTTATAAATGTAAACAAATGGGTTTTAATGGTCATTGTTATTCAACTTTTTATGTTGTGTAGAATCAATTAATTTTAGAGAAAAGTTTGAGTAGTAAATTTTCATACCGTTATTAAAACTGGAACTCACATTTCCAGTTTCACGTTTTTATATAATTATGATGTATTAAAAAATGCACGAATTGAGAAATATACATACATACGTGATGCTTAATATATCAATAGTTGACATAAGGCTATGTCTTATAAAACCCATTTTTTTACAGTTGACATCTATCGTTCGATTCATTTTTTATAAATAAATGAGGTATGGTTGCATTTTGCACAATAACCCGATATACGAGTAATATTACTCCGTGGTTGAAGAGTAAAGCGTTGGTCTTTAAATTCTGGTATTATAAATCTAAGTATTTAACCCTTTCGGTACTGACGGGACCTATTTATCCCACACCCCGTTTAAAAATTACTATTGGGCTCATAAACCGTCTAAAATGCATTAGTCGCTATCCCAATAGTAATTTCAATCCGCGTGACATGCACTTTTGTTTGCCGCCTGCAATAAAACAGCTGATCAGCCAGTTTAAGCTAAGAATTTCACGAGTGCACATAGGTGAAGAGTTTCTCAAACGTTTTTTTGGTCTCCCATGCCGTTTTTTTTGTAAATATGAGCAGGTAAGTTACGTTTTAGTGTGTTTAAACTATTAATCATTTGGGGAATAATTAATAGTAGTGTATTTGGACATATATGTCCCTATAGTGTTTTAACTCGGGACTTCTTTATCCCTGCCGTAATTTTCAATCATATATTTTTTAATCCTTTTCAGACGAAATAAGCCTCTAAGGCGCGAAGAACAGCAATATTTTAGTGAGCATTTATCTGAAATTAAATCGGAGCCTGACAATCGGTATGATACAGATAGCGACTCGGAATACATTCCTGATGGTGAGGTAGCTGGCGCGTTATGCAGCGAGGAAAGTGAAAATGAAGTTCTTTTTCATGACACTAATGTTGAGCAGGATTTGTCTCCGTCAAGCGACGACGATTTAGCAGGGAAACACCATCAGCAAAGAGGAATAAAGAGAAAACAAAACTCAGAGTCAGAAGAAGAAGAGATTATCGAGCAAGATCAAAGGCTACATGTTTAACAACCTACAGCTGTTATCTGGTCAGAGGCAACTGATTTATTTTTACCTCGAAAACAAATACCAGTAGAGCAAAGTCCTGTTATACTTGCAGAGCTAAATCGTAGCTCCTCGATACTAGATGTATTTTTTAAACTTTTTCCTAGAAGTCTCTTCATATTTATTTCGGATTGTACCAATCAGAGGTTGGAAATATTGGAACAAAACAAAAAGAAATTGATTCAGAAATCTGATCCTTATGAAATGATGGTTCTTGTAGGTAGCATGTTGGTTATGTGCTACAATCGTGTCCCGAAAGTTCATATGTACTGGTCCCAAAATACATCATTAGGTAACGTAACGATCAAAACAGCTATGAGTAGAGACAGATTTCTTTTACTATCTTCAAAGCTTTATTTCAATCAACCCAATAAACCAAAAGATGCTAGTAAAAAAGAGTAGCTATGACACAGAACGAAACAAAACCGAATGTCGTCATCTTAAATTCCTTTAATATTAACTTTGTTATAGGCCAAACGCTCACTAGATCAGTGGTTCTTAAGCTTTTAGACATCAGGGACCATTTGGACCATTCTCTCTCGCCATGGACTACCCAGTTGGAAGTAATTACATAGCACCGAAATGTAAATAAATAAACGGTTGTTATATCTAGCTATACATAAAACACGCTTAAAATTATTCAAAGCCGACTTATATATATATATATATATATATATATATATATATATATATATATATATATATATATATATATATATATATATATATATATATATTAAGATAAATCACATTACAATGTCTTACAGATTTTAATGAGATGTTTGTGATTGCGTACTTTTTACTAACTTTTCAATCCTTGGTTCATTGCTACTCAAAGCCAAACGCATGTCAGCAGTGGCATCCAACCGATTTCGGTGCTTGTTTTTTATAATCAAAAGCGCCGAAAACCCCTGCTCGCATAGATATGTCTGTGAAAATAAAGTTAGGTAAGGTACAGCAGTCTCGTAGTTTTGGTAAAGAAATTTCTTTTTGGCTCCAAAAATCTTCAAGATTGATTTCCTATTCGAATGTATCTTTTAACTTAGTGGCGTGCTACATTTTAATCACATCCTCTTGAATTGCATCAGGCACCTCAGTAACGTTGACAACGAAAGGATTGCGGATCAGTTTCTGCATACTTTTGTCCTCGCAGTCAGGAAAATGGCGATTGAATTTACTTTTTAAGTTTTTCAAATGGAGTATAATGTCCTTCTGTATTTCTGTTTTAATCTTAGCACCTTGTCCGTCAATAATTTGATTAAGGGTATCAAACGAAGGAAAGGTTATTATTTCGACCTCGTTGATCGTTTTTAGCGATGAAAGCCCTGATTTTATTTTCATACATAAATATACAGAGTGTCCACAAACTCTTTTCACGAAAGAAAACTGCAGACTTTAGAGCTGATTTTATGTCGATTTAACGTAAAATATCTTAATACAAAAATACTTCCTAAGAGAATTGGAGCCTGGCGCCCTAACATCGGTTTAATTCAAATATCTTCAACATGGTTTCCCTTTAAATGATAGCGTTCTGTAAATTTACTTAGTGGAATATGCCCAATCGTATGGCGTGAATATGATTTTTTAGTTGTGCTCATAAGCGGCTCGTTTGGGCGGGGCATTGGACATTGTTATTCATAAGTTTTTTGTTTTTCAAAATATCGCAATTTTAACACAAAATTTAAACAATTTTTCGTTACTAAACGAAACCATTCTAACAATTTCAACTTTTGGTATTTACGGTAATGTAACTAAACAATAAAAAATCTTTCACTTAAAACTTATTTGACACTTTAACCTCAACTAGTATCTGTAGTACTAGTTATTTTGACGTTCACGCTATGGTTATTTTGTATATTTTCATAGCCATCTTTCATAATTGTAAATGAATTCGGTAGTTAATTTTATAAAAGTATGATTAACACATGAAGAGTTCAAATTGATTTATTTCGGAAACGGTGCGTCGTAGCGACTTCAAACAAGAATATCATTATTTTATGAAAAAAATCGACCTTTTTTAAATTTTATGTTAAAATTGCGAAATTTTGAAAAACAAAACACTTAAGAATAACAATGTACAATGCCTTGCCCAAACGAACTGTTTATGAGTACAACTAAAAAATCATATTCTCACCATACGACTGGGCATATTCCACTAAATAAATGTAAAGAACGCTATCGTTTAAAGGGAAACCATTTTGAAGATATTTGAATTAAACCGATGTTAAGGCGCCATCTTCCAAGAGCTCCAGCTCTCTTAGGAATTATTTTTGTATTAAGGTAATTTACATTAAATCGACATAAAATCAACTGTAGGATCTGCAGTTTTCTTTTGTGAAAAGAGTTTGTTGACACCCTGTATATTGCTTATGCCTTGCAACTTCAAATTTCCTGACCCTTGCAGTTGAGGGTTCAATTTATTTAGTTGCGCGAAAAGATCGATCAAATAAGCAAAGCCTATTTGAAATTTGGACTCACACAGCTGACCAAGTAGCTCTTTGTTTTCTTTGTTAGTTAAGAATATTTGTACTTTCTCTCTTAGTTCGTACAACCTCGACAGCATGTTTCCTTAGGAAAGCGAACGCACTTCCGTGTGGAAAAAGTTTCGTGGTCAGAGTTCATATCAGAACACAATTGCTTAAAGACACGAGTATTGAGTGCACTCTTTTTAATGAAGATAACTACTTTTATAGCTGTTTTCATCGTCAGAGCAAAGCTTTCCGGTAGCGTGTTGGAAGCCAATGCTTGACGATGAATAAAGCAGTGCGTCGTAATTTCAGATGGATTTTTCGTTTTTATCAATGCTGCTACACTAGAGCGGGAACCAAGCAGGGGCACCATCCGTACAAATCCGCACAAGCATTTCCCACATAAGTCCATATTTATCCATGTGTTGACTTATTACATCCATAGCATCGGTACTTTGCGACGTCGTTCATGTTCCTGAGAAAATAGTAACTTCTCTTTAAAGGTTTTATTGTCATCCAAAAATCTAATAAATACAAGTAATTGACAATATTTCGAAACGTCGGTAGATTCGTCACATTGTAGTGCAAAATAAGGACTGCTTTTTAGCTTGTCAATAACTTGTTCTTCAATATCGGTTGACATTTTTAGAATACGTGACTTCACTGTGTCGTCAGAAAGTGCATGTTACGAATTTTATTTTGAGCTTCCTGTCCTAAAGACACTTCTTGAACATTGAGTATACAAGGCTTTTATTAGAGATTCGCCGAGTGTATGTGCTTTATTCGATTTAGCAATCAACTTTGAAACTTCAAATGATGCAGATAATGTTTTTTCAGATGTTGCATAACTTGTTCCACTGGGTCCAAGTTTCATGTTTTTAACGTTTGCTAGTTTGCCTTCGAAGAATTCTGGCGAACGTTTACAATAATTCGGATGTACGGTCTTCAAATGACGTTCCAACTTTGCCGGTTTTAAAGCGTCATTAGCAAGAACAGTTGTGCATAATACGCAATGTGGCCTAGTTACACCATTTAATTCTATTGATGTTAAGCCCAGTTTAATGTAATCGTCGTCATATTTTCTTTTTGGTGGCATTTTTCTGAAAACAAAATAGTTATAATAATATGGATTATTCTATAAAAGTACCCACGCACACAAGCGATTGTGGTACGCTGTAAGGGGAAGCGGGGACGGGAGTACCACGGTAAATATATCTTTATCGTGGTAGTACCGAGCCGCGCAGGCGACACCGAGCGAGTGTCCCGTGTCGTCAGTCGTCAGTCGGCGTAACGTTATATCCCAAGTCCATAATTATAATAAATAGATTATGTCTTGTCATAAAATAAACCTTGTATTATATTTCTAGTATGCTTAACAGTAACTAAGCAGTGGCTTGGAGGCTTAAGTACTCATGAATATGTATCAAACGTATTCACAATACTTACTTGTGTGACTTAAACAAAACAAACAAGGTTTACTTCATGTATTTATTTTTACGTTATGGAAAACAAACAGCTTTAATACAAATACTAAAGGGGCAAAACTCAATCACACTTAAGCCAACAGCTTTTACTAATGAATATTATTAATGAATTTTACTTACTTATTTAAATCTGCAGCAGTTATTTATTATAATAAAAAACTTTTGTAGACCAATTATTATATTTGTCCTTTTCTGGAAAGGGGATAAATCATAAGATATTCATAAATATATAGTTTTTAATTGTGAATTGAAGAAAATAGTGACTTTCTACAAGAAATTTAAAAAGTGCGAAAGCAGATTGAAAATAACACAGCAAATATTTTGTTGATAGTGTACAGTAGTAGAGAGTGCGATGATAATAAAAAGAAAGCCTAAAGCAACCATTTAAGTAATCCAACTAAAAGTTTCTAAAATTCAGTTAAGACGTCGGTGATCATCATTGACATTGAATGCAGTACATATGTACAATCGATAATAACATCAAATGAATTGTACAAAGCAAATAAGAGTTTTAATACATTTAAGTGGAAACAAACATTCTTCATTGTGTTAAACGTTTACGTTGAAGGACAAACACCCTGTAACAGGCACATCAACCTGAAGGCGGGCCTTATTTAAAACACACATGCTTTAACAGATACAATTATTTAGTCTTGAACCGGCAATTCTGCCTTTTGTTTTGAGTGCAACTAACCTCTAGCATCCGCTCGACAAACTTCTAACGACGCGTTCAACAGATAGTGTTAGTTTAGTTTGTGAAGTGCTACATGTATGACAAGATAATTATTCTGTGCAGGGAAATATTTTATTCGTATCAAAGCCAAATTCTTGTAAACTTCACCGACCTGATAAATTCTGTGGGTAAGTACCTATGGTGTATTTTATCAACAAAAACAATAATAAATGTTTGAAAAGTCTGGAACACTGGAACTGTGGCAGGATGTGTAACAAACAAAATACACCCACCTACCACACAAAAATATTGTGTGATACGTGGGTGTATTTTGGTTGTTAATAATAAATTCTACTACATAATATTTTTGGTACTATGACTTGCAAAAACTGGAGCCTGCCTAAAGGCGCGCTCGCCGAATATTACCAGAATTTGAGGAAAGTGCCAGTATTCCTGAGTCAAGTGACGGCGGCTTTTGGGGAGATATATTAAAACTAACGGTAAAATCTAAAGTAATCTAAGAAATTCGTTGGCGCAAAAAGAAGTTACAGTTACATACGAATGCCGTAGTATTTCGTGGAGACGCAACATTGCCAAGAATTAAAAACTCCCTATCAATGTTTCACACATTTTTTTTTACTAAAGATTTACTTGAAAAGGTTGCGGAACAAACAAGCCTAATGCTCGGCAACCGAATATTGAAACCGCATTTTTAGTAACAGAAGCCGACATTTGAAAATACTAATACTTATGTCCATATACCGATATCCAAATGCTGACGACTATTGGGGTAAATATTCATTTGAGACAATTCGAAAAGCAATGCCATCGAAAAGATTCTATATGATCCGGAAATACCTACACTTCAATGATAGAACAAATATGAAGAAGAACGGCGAGCCAGGATACAAAGCTTTACATAAAATTAGAAAGGAACTTTAAGGCTGAAAATAAACAAGCACTCGGAGCAAAACAGACCCCTTCCCCCGCACTCGATACCTCGTCTGTCTTCGGACTTGTTCTGCGGACCACCAGTTAAGAACTACTGCACTAGAGCATCAGCCCGTCAAGGTAATGTGCAGGCAACGGACATAGCTCAGTGGTATGGGCCGCATTTTTACTTAACGCTCCTAGGGCACTCATCACAAAGGCGCCACTTGTTAGATACATGTACAGCAGGAAAACGTCATCAACTGTATTTTACTAATGGCCTAACAGAAAACCCAAATGTTCACTCGAAATAAGCACCCTTCTCAACCAAAGTTCTACTCCAAAAATTCTACGCAAAGTTCACCTAAACTGCAATAAAATATAAATCTTCATTTAAATTCCGCCAAATTTCGATACACTTCAACGTAAAATTAATGGCCCAAATAACCAAAAATAACTGGTTAATACGGTAATTAATTATTCAATTTAAAGCGATATTTCGTGACCACAAATAAACCACACGCCGTCAAAAACGTACATCCAGTAATTTAATAAACTTCAATATCGGGGTCGTAATACTTAATGCGAAAAGTAAACGGCGAGGTACCCAAACAAATAAAACACACTTTGTCGCCATCCAGGTAAAACGGTGAACTCACAGTCAGTACATCGATTCCTGTAATCCTTCAAAATAAATTGCGAAAAGTCGCAAATAACCCATCTGATCGATAAACGAACTAATTTACTCTATAATTACGTTACGGTATATCTTAAATCTTAACTTCAATGCAATTTTGTCAACCAAAGAAAACGACTAATTATCTCATAAATTATTACGTTAAAGCTTGAATAAAACGTTGAAAAATACTCGACGCTGTCACTTAAAATTGTGTAAATCAACAATGTCCGCAAACAAACAAATTGCTCAGGATCTTCAATGTAAACAAAATCTCGTCTTACTATCACAATAGAAAGAAAATAGGTTACATTTTTTGTTAAACGCTATGCAGAAAATACCACCAGGGTACTGGTATTCATCTGTTATCAAAAATTGTACATAATAATCGGTAAATTGAAAACGAATCTTCTACAATTTCATAGAGTTTAGTTTAACTTCGGAATGATACTTGCAAGTCCATTAACACCAAAATAATCTATAATAGCACAATACCAGGAATAAATGTTGAAATTTTCAATCAATTAGACAGACAAAAAATTTTAAGACACGTAATTCTGTACAGCGTACAGGATAAAATAAAAGATGCACAAAATCTTTAATTAATTTACAAATTAATGTGCTTTAAAACAATGGTTTAGCATCTGAAGGTTGCTACACCAAAATTTAAACAAAAGACATATTCATCTATTATTATAAGTTTTTGTTATGAACGAATAAGTTCAAAGGTAATTATGTAATTAAAAATTATTAATAATTTTATTAAATACATAAATAATTAGAATTTACAGCAGTTCTACATACATAAAGACAAAATTTACATCGATTGGGGCTTGAACCTTGGTGGCGCAGTTGGTAGCGCGGTACTCTAGCAAAGTACAGGTCGTAGGTTCAAATCCTACTCGAGGTAAACTTTTTATTTATGTATTTAATAAAATTATTAATAATTTTTAATTACACATTCATCTGTTTAACAAATACAATAAAAAAACAAACACACACACTTCATTAGAATTATCAACAACACCAAAAAAATAGATGTACGAAAGTATTTACCTTCAGCCTGAGTAGCATTCATATCAATTTGGTCACTCTCTAGTTCCCCCCTTTTTTTATACAACTGCAAACATAAATTTCCGAGTATAGGCCTCCTGCAAGCAATACGGTAACGCCGGTCTCGAATTCGTAACTACCCTCCAAAGCTTGAACACCGAAATGACTCACGAAAGTTATTTACATCAAAACACAATGCTCAAATTTTACTTCAGTGGGTTAATACATTGCACATGAATTCTATATTTATACTTCATTCCTTGACGGTTAGCTATGTACAAATTTGTTTACACGAAACTACTTAAGCGTTATATTTACGAGTCCTTTCATTCAATGGGCACGACCGTAACCAATATACAAACCATTTAACCAAAATCCGCACACAAATGCGATAAAAATCAAAGACAATTAAGGACCGGCACTAATTAAAACACCTAATCCACATTCCATGAACGCAATAATGTCACCACTGACAACGATAAATGATATAATAATCCCGGGGTGGAAGAATATTCAAACTAAGGGTGCACCGAAATTCGACAAAACGGAAAGAAGAAGAAATTATCGTACGCTACTTAAAATTTTCACAGCAGGTCATTGTCCAATTCTGATCATTCTATCTAATTGTTTTATGTTAGGATGGATAAAAAAGTTAGCGTAACGAAACGTTGTTAACTACATTAGTACACTAGTGTTACTAGAATATTCGCTTTGTGCTACGTTGATAACATTTCTTTTCACTAAGTAAAATTATTAACTCGCTTTATTTATTCATCTGGTTAACAATTTTAACTTACCTAAAGGTAATTACTCCCACATGTATCACTTTGGATTGTTTTGGGTCTAATAAAAATAAGTTTGAAAACATCTCGTTAAAAATTCAACTTTCTTGCGCTACTTATGCTTTAGATGATGAAGTAACGGCTTGCTGTAAATTGATCATTTATGCAACGGATTGATCCGAATTTAGCGTTATTTGCAGCTTCGGAAATTAACATATCAATTTTACGTAATTGCAAGAAACATCTTCTGTGTTGGCTGAGGCTATTGACGTTCCATAGGGTAAGTGTAAGTGCGATGGCCTTTAATTTCATTTAGCAACTACGGTAGTTAATTAATTAATTGTGCCTATTTGTTCAACAAATTTTTTCATCGTATCTTTCAGTTCGCGCATCTCATTTTATTCTTGATCATAAGCAGTTTAAGCGAAGCTACTTATGTTTTGCGAATTTTACACATTACCTGTTATTTGTTGGCAGTATAAGTGTCCAGTCTGAACAAATCTTGTGGATGGTTTACGGTGATTTTTTCGTAAGGTTGGATAAATATTTTGCTGGAGTTGTTTATATACAAGACAACCCTTGTAATTAGCGGGTGATTCCGCTACGGTTTCTGCATTTTAGCTTATTACTTTTTACTTTACGTGAGCAATCTGCTGTTGGATGGCTTCTCGTACAATAGACGCATCTTCTTTGTAAACTGGACACACCTATTTAGTTAATTTTTTAGGAATGAAAACCACGTGGTAAACCACGAGATAAAACCTGCATTTTCTTTAATACTGAAGTATAAGTACTGCCCTTTGTGTAATTTTCTAATTGGGGGTATGTCGGCTGATGGTGTTATAAAATCTCTCGATGAAATGGTAACGACAGCTGATAAAGTGACTGATAGAAATCATTAGTTTGCCTAACTCTCCTATATTCGTGGGTTACGTAAACCTATCGCACTATCCTAATAACTAGTAAGAAAGTTTGTGAAAGTATTTGTGTTTGATGGACATGGCGCGAGCTTCGTGTCAAATCTATCTTGCATATCGCAAGTTGAACGGAACTACACTGTTCGTTATGTTCTCATAAAGATTACCCTTTTAATTTAATTCATTGTAAATTAATTATCTCCCAATAAGTTGAATGTTAACGATTGACAGTAAGATAGTAAACGCAAACTTGAATTGAATTATCACTTGCTTTAATGTCACGTTAACGTTAAGATTTTGGTCGCATTAATAAGATGCCGAATGTAATTGGTTGCCTTTGATGCAAGATTTTAAATAAGACGCTTATATATTCTATTATATATGGTCATATACCAGTTGAATAAGTTAGTTTTAATAAACACTGTTATAGGTATTGCACTAAGTACTGTATATCACGGGGTTTAATATTATGTCTTTTCGATACAATAATTCGTGCTAACTGGGGTTTTCGTATCATTGTTTATTAATTTTGCTCATCTTTAATAGTTATTACTGGTGGTTAATCGTTTTAGGGATGTATTTTAATACTAGTTCATTTACTGTAATTGGAACTATACTGCCCAACTAAAGAAAAGTGCAGTATGTAGCAATTCGAAATTTCAGAGAAAACGGGGACTAAAGATTTTTGACTTGCTGTTTTTACCTTCCAACTTACAATATACATATGTAGGTCTAAAAGGTTTATGCAATCTACTTTTTTTCACTATCGCTAAATCGACTTATTAGCTCATTTTACTTTTGGCCAAGTTTCGCCAAGATCGGCCATCATTTCTGGATGTCTGTGTGTATGTTTGTATATGATGATGTATGCTAGCATCCAAAACGAAAACGCCTACGTACTTAAAGTGTTGTATTTAAGCTTGTTTTCATTTGGCTTAGAGCTAAATAGATTTTGGGAGAAATCCAGCAGCGGCGAGGGGGGTACATTAAGGACAGTTATTGGCCTGTATCAAATATTTTTAAAACAGCTGCATATTTCAAAGATATAAAATGCCTAGATATATACCTTAAACATACCGATTAATTATGTTCTATGCAAGTTTTTGATATGACGCGAAAATTAGGGGCAAAAAATTCCGTTTTTTTTAAAGAAAGTTTAATTTTCCCTAATTTTCTTTATAAAGTTTTTTAATGTAAAGCGAAATAAATGTAAAAATTAAATATACTGCCCATATATAAATGAACACCCAGTAAACGCTGATATATTTTAATGATTTATTTTTTTGTTAGTATGCTCATGCTTATCGTTAGTATTTACCTATTTATAGCTTATATATATATATATATATATATATATATATATATATATATATATATATATATATATATTTATTAATCGTAGGCTGTTCAGGGCTGTTCAGACCTGGTCAATCCTTTCTTGCTGCTGTGTGATGTTTTGTGTTATTGCATAGTTTACAATCATGAGATGTGATTATTTTTGGTGAAGTCTTTTGGGGTGGCAACCTCTGATTCTACACCGGAGGGCGTTCAGTAGGTTTACTCGGTTTCTAATCCTAGTAAGTATTGTTTGTACACCGAGGAGCCAATTGAGGGTTCTAGTGAAAAGGATTCCTAGGTAGGTGACTTCGCGTTGGAGTGGGAGTACTTCTTGGGATTGACGGAGACTCTCTACCGGTTCGGCCAGTTGGAAAATTTCGGGAGGGTTTTGGATATGAGGCGAGAGGCCGTTTCGCTGTTTCGATTAACCGTCTAGAAGGCGGTGTCATCCGCAAACTAGGCAACGACTACTCCGGATTGTGTAACTTCGGGAATGTCGGATACGTTAAATAGCGTAAAGGATCTGGGCTAAGGAAGAACCTTGCGATACGCCTGCTGTAGGTTAAAAAGGATCGGAAAAGGTGTTTACTAACAGAAAACGTGTATTTTATTCCTACTAAGAAACGATGAAAATTTCAGCAAGATACAATAAAGATTAATCAAGTAATCATCAACAATAAAACAAAAACCACTTCTCACTTGATATTAGTTACTTAAGTGTCGATGTTAAGCATATTTGTAAGCTTAATAAGTAAGCGCCATCGAGCAAGTTTCCATCAGTTGACCGAGTTTGAACGTGGCAGAATAATCGGTCTACCAATAACCGGATCATCAATTCGTGATGTTGCCGCTCGCGTCAGGCGCAGTGTCGCCATAATTTCCTTATGTTGGCGAAGATGGTCAGAAAATAATGAGGAACGACGACGTTTGCGTCCTGGACGTCCTTGATGTACCACTAAACGTGAAGATTGTGCACTTCGGCTTGTACCGCTTCGAGATCGTTTTTCATGATGAAGAGGATTAACTGATCATCAAATCTCCTTATGATCGACGTATCGAAGAATTCGACCTTTTTGGGCTCAGAACATACCGACCATTGCTTTGTTTACCTCTAACTCCATGCCAGCGTACTGCACAGCGGCAATGGTGTAACGAGAGGTTTCATTGGAATGTGCAATGTAATCAAGTCATCTTTAGTGACGAATCTCGATTTTGTTTATGGGTTCATGATGGTCGCAGATTGGTTTGAAGACATCCTGGAGAAAGACACAATTTGCAGTTTTCTGTACAACGACATACTGATCTCACTAAAGGTATGATGGTGTGGGGGGCTATCTGCCATGGAATCAAACTTCCTTTAGTAGTTATTCAGGTAACATTAAATTCGAATCGGTACATTAACAACTTTCTGGAACCAGTATTACTGCTATATCTGCAAGAAATAGAAAACCCAATTTTTCGGAAAGATAATGCGCGGCCGCATTCCGCAAGGGTTCCTATGGAGTATCTAAACACTGCTTCTATAGCCTTCTCGTTCGCCAGACGCATCACCAATCGACCAAGTGTGGGATATGATAGGATGAAGAATAAATGATCTACAGCCACTCCTAAACAATGTAGGTGCCCTTCAACAACGGATTTTAGAAGCGTAGGATAGTATGCCTTAGGTTAGCCACTCATTTGAACTATGCCTAATCGGCTTGCTGAATGTGTGAAGAACAGAGGAGTATTAGTGTCAACAATATTTGTATCTTACCAAAATTTTCATCGTTTACTAATAGGAATAAAATACGCGTCTTCTGAAAATTTCATTAAAATACATTATCGTTTACTGTGTGTTCATTTATTTATGGCGGCCAGCACAAATATGATTGAAAATGCTGAAGCTGTGTTATCGATATTTTTATAGAAGCGGGCGGCTTTGGAATTTTTTTTTACGTTTAACATGTGTTTATGTTTATTAATCTTTACCTGACAAAAAGTTTTAAACGTCATCCTGACATAGATTATTGTTTTTGTTTTTACAATGTTGCATAGTTGTCCTAAAAAAATTGAAATTAATATTATTTCATTTCTTTTAATTTAAGTTGTCATCTAGATGTCTATTAACCTCTGTCTGTCACGAAGTTTTAAATGTCTGTTTAACATAGATTACTGTTTTTGCGTTTACAGTGTTGCCTATTTTTGTAATGAACTTCTTGTAAAGAGGTGGCATAATTATCCTAAAAAATTGTTATTAAAGTTATTTCATTTCTTTTAATTTCCATTTTGTAGATTGCAATGTCGTATGATGGCAGATATTTTCATATCGTTATAACAGTTTTGTTTAGTTCTTAATAAAGATATTGCTAAGCAATTTTCCAAAATATCGTTCAATACAAATGACTGCTTGGAAACAGGCTTTTTGCAATAAAAACTGTACTGTAACAGTACGTACGGCACTCATTCTTAGCGTTGCTTTTCCATTGAGACAGGCAAAAGTGCCGTAAGTGAATTGAAATATAATTGAATTCCAGTAATAAAGAGTTATGAATTATAAAATGGTATTTTTAGCCTTCAAAAATAGGTTATAAATATTTAGGTTCAATAATTTTAAGTGGGCCTAGTATTATTGAAACATTATTTATTCCCTTATTTATTCCCTTATGAAATTAAAATAATACAGGGGGTAAGCCCATAAATTAAAAAAATATCCATCTAGATGTTTATTACAAAATTGTGATAAAATCAGGTTTAATTGAACATGTAATTATTCTTAATGAGTTTACCTTACTTTATTAACTTGTGAAATCAAAAGTTGTTTTATTTCCTTGGAAATAGATAGAACAATTGTAAAACGTTCAATTAAGTGTACGGAGAAACCGGCAAGTCTTTCCAAAATTATTTTCTATTTCCAGGAATAAACTCCAAAATGTTGTCTCTCTTCTCTGGGGAAAGCCACAGGGTGAATCGTGGAACCTGTGTAGCTTTATCCCCTTCATAGTCATAGTTTGTTTTACAATATAAAACGGACTGTCCTCTTGAGGTTTTTACATGAGCAATGTCATTTAAAAATAATCTACCTAGTTTTGATTGGGACGCCAGTCAAAGAAGTCAAAACATTGCATTCGGAGCACGTCAAGTTCTTCAGAGTTTGCATTAGCCACTGTCCCCACAAAATCTTCGAAATCGTACGTTTTGATTTGAATTTTCAACGATTATTCCACTTGATGATGAAAACTGTCGGCACTCATAAATGAATGCCCCAGTTGAAAATAGTTTAAAATTATTTCTTCTGCAGCGATGTCAGGTGTATTTATGATACATACTAAAAAGGTAAACAAACACCAATCTTTATTTTGCGACGAGCCGTTATCTAACCAGAAGATAATCTCTTTACATCTCTTTGTTTTTTAAAAAAATGTAAAGGGCACTAACATTGTTCTCCTTGTTACGTCCAGAAATACCTTCATGCGATATCAAAGCATGAGTTTCATTTTATTTACTACAGGGGCAATGGTTTCATGATAAGATATCAAACCTTTCACGAATATTGCTTTCCTAATTATATCTACTCACGGCAGCATAATAACCTTTTGCATATCTCCTGATAAGTAAATTGCGCCGTCTTGAAGTTCTTCAAGAAGCCAAACATGATGATGATGCTGTTCTTGCTGCATCAAATAATTCATGTTGTTGTTCCCACTTTATACAAGTTTTACTGGAAGGATCTATATCAAAGAAACCCTACCTTTCTATTCAGGATATTTTTTTTTAAATCTTCGTACATGCTCCCTTCTGTAATGAGATACTGTTGGATGAAATGATTTTTTGAAGGGTACTTTCGTCTTTGATCAGGAGGAGGTATTACATCATCAAGTACTAGTAAGTTTCTAATGAACAAATCTTATTGGCTTTATGGCCTAATGCTGTGAGGAAAAACTTTTTACACATCTCATGCTTATGATCATTAACACCTTTAAAATGACACCTTTAGTTTAGTTTTCTTCTTTCATGTTCACTATCCTTAGCTCTCCTTCGAATAACATCTTGATTTTGGCATGATACAAACACAAAATGTTTACCTTCAGACCAAGACACATTCCAGAATTGTTTCTAAATTTCTACTCTCCTTCAGTAATATTCTGACTGCACTTTCTTTTACATAAATTTGGTGTAGGGCTATTATTGCAGGGATTTTCTACCACTGAGTGGCTCGTTTTCATTTCTTCCATTTTTATTTTTTTCCATTCCTTCAAACTGACATCAAATTTCCTCCTCCTTTTCTTATTTTTATTAGGCTGGCCTGCATCATCCTGGCAAACTGAAGTCTCGGCAGCATCAAGCTAAACTGCATCACCACCATTATGCATATCAACCTGGTTTACGTTTAGTTCATTGTCCACATTTTCTTCATGTATGGTAGTTATATTCAACATGTCTAAATTATTCTCCTCAAACAGTTATTTCAATCTCTATGTTTACAAAAAATGCCTCATGTCCTAATCCTAAATAGTTTTCGTTTGAAATCAATCTTATTTGATCAGTAAGCAGTTCACCTATGTCATCTTGGGTTAGCTCTGGTTTGGTTATTGTATTGATATTAACTTCGTAAACCATTATTTCATTGTCTTCACAACAATTTTTTTTAACTGGTTATTTAAACTGTCGTTTATACTAGGTACTACAGCTAAACACTTATTATTTCGAATAGTTGGTTATTTTGTTGAAAAATCCTTATAACGTTCACCTTCTTTGAGCCTAACTCCAACTGCACTGATTGATTTTTATTTTTTTCTGTGAATATGTTGAGCAACTGTTTTGTACGACTTGACACAACGTTTGGTAATGAACACATCAGTACAAATTAATTGCAGAAAGCAAGAAATATATAAGAAATGCATTAAAACTCACTTAAACTGCAGTAACAAATTAATGACTGTTATATCAACAAACATAACATCAAAAGTCAAATTAAGTGTAAATAAGCTGTTATAGGCATTAATGCCGTATGTAGAACAGAGGTATGACGTCTACTAATCATAATTGCCGCATCTGTCTTAAAATAAGCCAGTGTGCATTGGACTTACTGCACTAGCAGGCTTTATTACGGCACTCTTACTAACTAATTGCGTAATTTTAGTGGATATACGGCCAACTGTATGTCTGTTTCATTAACGGCTGGAGATACGGCACTTTTGGTTAGCTCAATTGATTCCTCATGGTCGAAATCTATGTAAATGATATACAGGGTGATTCGCGAGGAAGTGGCAATATTTTAAATCCGATTTTCATTTGTTTCAGAGATATTTCAAAAGCAAACAAACATTTATTACAAAATCAATTACAAAAATAAACAAAATAGCATTAATTTACGAAAAATGTTCGAAGCATTAATTTACGAAAAATTTTCGAAAACACCACCGCCCACTTGGATACACTTATTTGCGCGTTTATAAACTGCACTAGTAGCGAGTTTCAATGAACGATTGTTCGCTCTAATGATAGCTGCTGCATTAAGAATGCGATCTAGTAACGCTTCCCTCGTTTCCACTTTGGTAGCATAAACTAACGACTTCATCCATCCCCAAAGGCAAAAATCGAGGGGAGTGAGATCCGGTGATCTCGGTGGCCAAGGAACCGGGCCGCCTCTGCCAATCCAAAGATCGCCGAAAGTGGTATTCAGAAAATTTCGTACATTATTTGAATAGTGAGGAGGCGCTCCATCATGTTGGAAGATAATTCGTTGTCGAATATTTAAAGGTGCTTCGTCCAATATTTCTTCTAAATGGCCTCCAAAAAACGTAAATATCCTTGTCCAGTAAGGCGCGCATCTAATACGAAAGGACCGATTAATTGATCATTTAGAATACCGCTTTAAACGTTAATGCTAAATCGATGTTGGAAATTGTGTTCTATCGTAGCATGGGGATTTTCGTCCGACCATCGATGATTATTGTGGCAATTGTTAATTCCATCTCGCGTAAATTGAGCTTCATCCGACCACAAAATGTCTTTACACAATCTTCTGTTTTCCCGAATCCAATGACAAAATTGAAGCCTTAAAGGATAATCGCCTTCGTGGAGATTTTGTACTTTTGCAAATGATAAGCGTTCAAACCTTGTTGCTTAAGTGTTTTCCAAGCCATTGTTTGTGGTATTTCAAATTGGATTGCGATGCGCCTTGTACTTATCTCTGGATTTTCGTCTACCACATCCAGAATATCTTCTTCAAGTCCAACAGCGATTCCGTGTTCTCTTTCAGAAACAATACTTGCACTTGGAAATGTCCCAGTTTCGCCGGCATGTGTAAAACAGTTTGAAATACTCGCTTGTTAGGAACTCTTCGATTCGGAAAACGACGTCGATACTCCTCCACTGCATGAACATTACTACCATTACAGAACCCATAAACAAATATCATATCGGCATATTCTTTATGACTAAATTTGTGGGGCATTTTTACAACTTCATAAAACTAATGTTGAACAACTGTCACTTTAACAACTAACTGTCAGTTTTCATTTCAGTTGCCTACTTTCACCTAATTACACATAAGTTCTGGTTGCGTAATCCAGAAAGTCAACTCTTAAAAATAAATACCCTGTTAGGGAATTTTGCAAATATTGGCGATAGTGAGAACGTTCTTGGTGAGAATTTATTAGCCGCCAAATTTAAAGTTACTAAAAGGGCAATAATTATTTTAAAAGTTTCCTTTCTGGATTTCGCTCTCAGAATTACGTGCATAAGGTCAATACATCAACGTACTTCGTAATAGGCAAAAAATTGATGAGATTTGAAATTTTAAGAAAAAGTCAATTATCCTAAAACAAATGAAAATCGGACTTAAACATATGAGTTTATTTTACTTATTTTGGCTTCCTCGACATATCTTTAAAATATTGCCACTTCCTCGCGAATCACCCTGTATAACCCAAAATGTGAAAATTTGCACCTACGGCACTTTGCCTTAACTGAGCAGTATAATTCGGGCATGTTTTCCTTTTTGCCGTTAAAAGCTGTTATATGCTTCGGCCTTAGACTCTATAAACTAAATGAAGAAAGGCCGTTTGGTGTTACAAAGTATTAATGTTATATTGTGGCTACAAACACACGTCGAGAATATTTTGTTTATTGATAAGTAAAACTGTTTTCTAGTACGCTGTGCCCTGTTCCGAGTTTTGGGGACTTCATAAAGCAGAAACTCGCGGCGCCTTTCTATCGGGTAATTTCTCACTTCCTGAAGCCTTTAATGATATACATTCCCACGCACCGAGTGCCTCCCACTTATATTAAGCACCCACGTTTTTATACGTTCCCAATGTATTTCATCATGTAATACCAGCAGTAATTCTTAATAAGGGTAATGATGTGCCAGAGTTAGGACTGTCACGCGATTAAACTGTACTAGCCGTCGTGATTGCTTACTCAGGTAATCGGATTGCCGAGCTAACAATAGCTATAACTATAATAAAGATGGGCGAGTACGACAAAAGTCGCAAAGTAGTTAAAATTTACAGAGACTAATAATGGAAAGGATATACATTTTTGACTATTATTTACTAGCTTAATTAACCCATTAGCTCCAGAATTATATTTGTTGAATTCATGTTTTTTCTGTTAGAAATGGTATATAGTAGGTATGTAAAGACTTTTATAAAAAAAACTTTTTTTTCCAAAATTTACGGTTGTCGAGATTTTTGCTGTGTCCATATAACCACGCTAGGCTTTTACGTACTCACTTTGGTGAATAGGGAAAAGATACTTGAAGTAAACTAAACATTTAAATAAAAAACAGATTTACTAAAAAAAGAATCAAATACAAAAGAAATGTACTAAACCAAATACAATAAAATAAAATAAAACATTGGACACAAAGACCCACGTTACATTTAGAACAAATTGTTCTAGGAGTTAATTTACACGTCTTATACGCACATCTCCTTTTCTTCTCGACTTGTTGAACCCAATGATCTATCCGATTAAAACGAACCGCATTTGACACTCTGCTATCAGTAGAAGAACCAGGTGCAGTGCACGGTCTTCCTCCTCCTTTTGGTGGGACTTTATATTTTTGTAAGTAAAAATTGGCAACTTCCCTTCTGAAATCTAATCCGGAAATTTTTTTGCATATTTATTATACCAGATCCTGCTGTTTTGAATGGCTACGTCGAAAATCCAAGTGAGTATAGGCCAGTACCACTTTTTGCCTCGGATTCCTATTCTATAGCAACTTACATTTTGGTCCATTTGGTCTGTAACGCCCATATTTTTATTATATTGGGAAATGAGTTTGGGTCTGGGAACCATAATACTTCTCCTTTGTTGCTGCGAATATCTTTTGGCCTGACTTACTTCTTGAGTACCACACTATGAAGAGATCATATTAACTACAGCATTATCCATCCAGCGAACAAACAACTGACGCTTATTTTTTTCTAAAACCGTTTCAAAAGATCCACGATTTTTTGTTTGAAATCCTTTCTTTGATGTCAAGGGACAATATTTAGGTAACCGATTCTCGCGAATAGTGCCTATTGCAGAATATCCACAAAATGTCAAAAACGAAAATAAAGCCGTTCCAGATAACAGATTGTCGACGTGAAACTTATATATCAAATTTAGTTTTTCCTCTGAAAGTTGATTGAATAAAACTAGAAGAGGGCTAGCTGCTTTGCCAAACATTTTCTTGTAGGTCTTATTCGATGTGGGACCTTTACCTTGATACAGCTCAAAGTTGACTAAATATCCATCACTGCTATTGAGGCGCCACATTTTAAATCCAAATCGAATCGGTTTGCCTCGGATAAACTGCTTATATACGTGCTTGCCGTTATACCGAATCATTCTTTCATCATAAGACAAGTGTTGTGGTACAACATTGTTAATACAGCGTTTTTTCATCATATTTTTGTAAATAAGAATTGGCAACTTCCCTTATGAAATCTAATCCGGAAATTTTTTTTGTATGAGACTTATGTGAGATCCAGCTGTTTTGAATGGCTACGTCGAAAATCTAAGTGAGTATGGGCCAGTACCATTTTTTGCCTCGGATTCCGATTATATATCAACTCACATTTTGCTCCATTTGGTCTGTACCGCCCATATTTTTATTATATTGGGAAATGAGTTTGGGTCTGGGAATCATAATACTTCTCTTTTGTTGCTGCGAATATCTATTGGCCTGACTTACTTCTTGAGTACCACACGATGAAGAGATCATAGTAACTACCGAATTATCCATCCAGCGAACAAACAACTAACTCTTATTTTTTTCTAAAGCAGTTTCAAAATATTCACGATTTTTTGTTTGCAATCCTTTCTTTGATGTCAAGGGACAATCTTTGAGTAACCGATTCTCGCGAATAGTGCCTATTGCAGAATATCCACAAAATGTCAAAATCGAAAATAAAGCCGTTCCAGATAATAGATTGTCCATGTGAAACTTATATTTCAAATTTAGTTTTTCCTCTGAAAGTTCATTGAATAAAACAAGAAGAGGGCTAGCTTCTTTGCCAAAAATTTTCTCGTAGCTCTTATTCGATTGAGCATTTACCTTGATACAGCTCAAATTTGACTAAATATCCATCATTGGTATTGAGGCACTACATTTTAGATCCAAATCAAATCGGTTTGCTTCGGATAAACTGCTTAGATCCGTGCTTGCCGTAATACCGAATCATGCTTTCATCATAAGACAGGTGTTACAAAATTATTATTAATACAGCGTTTTTTCATCATCTCCATAATTGGACGCAGTTTCCAACCTTTGTCAGTAATATCTACTTTTGTATTGTCGGTGCAGTGAAGAAACCGACATATCTGCAGAAACCTGTCTCTTCTCATAGATTCAAATATGGCAGTGTTCCTCATATCATTACCTCCATCCCAACAGTGTCGCTTAGATGGCACGGTATTTTAGTCACTTTCAAATAATATGCCAAGAAAACACCTTATCTCGTTTGACGTTATTTTTGGATTCGTACAATTTAAGAAAAGAACATACCGACGACTTTCTTCTACTAAAAGATCCATGCTTGAACTTTTTTAGATAACATAGAAACAAGTTTATCATCAGAATGTAAATTTATTGCTGTAGGGTCAGTTTCCTCATAATTTATACCTAATCTATCGTTGTTGGTTAACCTTATTTCAGCATTGTCAACCAGTTGACGGGTTGTCAGATTATCAACTAGTCTGTAAATAAAAGAACTGAAAATATAAACTAATTTATGGAAAAATTGGTATCTCTTACCCGCCCTCATCTTCGTCCGCTGAATCCTCATTCGTGTCCACATTTATATCAGGTGATTCAACAAATATATCTCCATCAATATTTTCATTACCCTCTTGAGTCCCATGAATCGAACGGTGGCATCATGGAATATTTGTCCCTATATACCAATGATGCCACATGTGGCATCACATTGTATTGTTAAATAAAAAGTGGGTATTGGCGTTGCAGTTTACTCTACTAAATTGGTATATGACGAAAATTGATTAGGAAGGGATTAGCCACGCCTAAAATTTCCAGTTACGTGCTGAATAGATTCTGTTTGAGCCGTTAGTTAGAACCTTGACGCAGGCTACTTACGTTGGCTTGGAGGTTAGGTAACGTGGTTTGGCTATTTAAAGAGCATTTGTGTTTTAATAAAATTATGAGTGAAAGTGATTCGTCGTTTCTTGGCGACAGTGACGCCGATCCAGATTTTTTACCGGGCATCTCTAGTGATGATGATAATATAAGTGACAGCGATGTAGATGTTGAAAATGAACTGCCAGTGCCCATAGGTATGGGATATTTTCAAGTAGTGCTTGATCCTTTTCAGGTATATGATTGAGACAAATGTAACGTGGGTATCTATCAATAATACTTTTACAGGATAAACGAGACACAGAAGTGACTAAATTTGAACCTCGGTTTTATGGTATTCACCCTGCCATAGAAACAGAAATTTTTAAATGTGCTAGAGAGTGTTTCGAAGCTTTTATGTCAAATACGGTTATGAAGAATTTGTGCAAATGGGCCAATGAACGTGCCTCTATGTATTTGGAAAATACAGGATCTCTTCGTGTACATAATTTACTTTGGAGGGAAGTCAGCGTAGCTGAAATGTATGTGTTCGTGGTATTTTGTTTGTTTATGGGAATTGCAAGGTATCCTACAATTCATGAATACTGGAACCAAAAATCATTTTTATTTGGTGGACCAAGATTGTTTACATGTAACATAATGCGTCGAAACAGATTTTTTTCAATTCTGAAGTTCCTGCGATTCAGCAGTCCTAGAGCGTACGTACAAAATCGACCGCTTACTCGCGTTACTATGTTCTTTGCTGCTTTACGAGACAACTGCATGAACCTAATCGATGTTGGAGAAACAGCTGCAATAGGTGAGTGTCTTCTTTTATTCAAAGGTCGTCAATATATAAAAAGTAAGCGTGCACGTTTTGGCTTGAAGCTTTTTTGTCTATGTCCAAGCGATCCTGAGCTTAGAGGGTATACCTATAACTTTAGTCTGTATACTGGAAAAGATATATACAATTTAGAACACATCCCCAATTCGCAACATTTATCCGTCTCCGAAAAAATTGTAGTTCATCTTTTTCAAAATCTATTGGATGAAGGTCGCGAGGTTATTGTGGACAATTGGTACATGTCACTAAGATTAGCTGAATTTATGCTTCAACGGAAGACCTATATTACAGGCACACTCACAACCAGAAGAGGTGTCCCAGGTGAATTAATTGCAGTCCCTCTTCAACCTGGACAGTCCTGTTTTGTAAGAAAAAACGACGTGCTCATTGTGCGATATAAAGATAAAAGAGACGTGTATGTACTAACTACAAAATTGACGGCAGGTTTTGTAGACAAAATCAGTTATGAAAAAGGTCAAGCCAACACACTGAAAAAACCAGAACACATCGATCACTATAATCAAAATATGGGAGCTGTGGATGCAGTCGATCAGGATATCGAACCGTATGACTGTGCACGCAAAATTATTCGTGGTTCAAAAAATTGGGATTGCATATGATACAAAGAATGGTATGCAATGCAAAAGTATTATACAGTCAATGCAACAACAAACCAACATGCAGAATGTTAGATTTTGAAAAAATACTTTGCGAAGAATTATTGACTTATTACAGTGACAAATATAAAGAAGAAAAAGCTAAAAATTTGAGAAAAGTAAAGAACAGATGTTTGTAAATTAAGAAGAGGTGTTGAAACGCTTTTGTCGTATGTTACAAAGACAATAAAAAAGAGTATACATCAAATTACTGCATCATGCGAAAAAAATCTCTTCGTGTGACTACATTTTGAAATGTCAGCGTACAAGATTTATAACTGTTAGTAAATTTTGTTTTGTTTTTACATATTTCATGTAAATTATGAATAAAAATATATTCCATTGTGCCAAGCATTGTATTCGTTTGTGTAAATGTCAAATTTTTACAATTCTGAATTTGCGATTCACAGTCCTAGCTGTTCACAAATCGCCGTCTTAGTCGCGCTATGACTTTTGACTTAAATATTTATGAATAAGTCAGATATGTCGGAACACATTCAATAAAAATTCTCCTAGGTAAAAATCAAATTTTGAGAAATATAAATTTATAATCACAGTCTTTGGCTTAATTCCTTTATGTAAGCGATCCTGACTTTATGACTTAACTATTAGTCTGTATACTGGAAAAGTCAGTATGCCTTTAGACCACATCAATAAAAATTCTCCTAGGTAAAAATCAATCATCTTTTGGAAAATCAAATTGGATGAAGGTCACAGTTACAATTTTACATGTCACTTTAAGTTAGCTGATTTATGCTTAAATAACGGAAGTCAATATTCAGGCACATTCAATAAAAATTCTCCTAGGTAAAATCAAATTTTGAAAATACTCTTCATACTGGACAGTCCTGTTTTTAATCACTTATGTGCGATATATAATATAAAATTATATATATACTACATAATATGACGGTCAGTTTTAATATATATCAGTTATGAAAAGGTCAAAACACACTTTGAAAAACAACATCTATCAACTATTAATCAGTAAATTAGCTTGGATGCAGTGCGACTCAGGATATCGAACCTGGACTGTGCAAAATTATCAGTGGTTCAATGATTGCTATGATAAAAAATGGTATGCAATGCAAAAGTATTATACAGTCAATGCAACATACATAACCGTACATGCAGAATGTTAGATTTTGAACAAATACTTTGCAAAAATTATCTGACGTTATTACAGTGACAAATGTGTTTTAAGAGTTATAAAAGCTAAAAATTTGAAAATAAAAGTCATGTATGTAGCATATCAAAAAGTTAGTAAACGTAATGCAGTTTTCGTGTGTCGTATGTTCAAAACAATAAATATGAAAGTATACATTCAAAACTGACGTAAACAAAAAAACTGCTTTTCGCTACATTTTGAAATGTTACACTCAACTATTATAACTGTTAGTAAATTTGGTTTTGTTTATTACATATTTCATGTAAAATTATGAATAATATTCAATATCCAGCTACATTTATTACTTTGGTAAATGTCAAATTTTACAAAATTAATTTCTAAAAAACTGTTTCATCGTCATTAGTCCGCCTATGACTTTTTGACTTAAATATTTTTATAAAAAGTCAGATATGTCCATGCCACATTCAATAAAATTCTCTAGGTAAAATCAAATTTTGAGAAAATAAATTTATAATCACAGTCCTTTTTAATCCTTTAGTACGCCTCTGACTTTTTGACTTAAATATTTTTATAAAAAGTCAGGTAGTAAATGCCACTATCAATAAAAATTCTCTAGGTAAAAATCAAATTTTGAGAAAATAAATTTATAATCACAGTCCCCTTTTTAATCCTTTAGTACGCCTCTGACTTTTGACTTAAATATTTTTATAAAAAGTCAGATATGTCCCAGCCACATTCAATAAAATTCTCCTAGGTAAAAATCAAATTTTGGGAAAATAAATTTATAATCACAGTCTTTTTCAATCCTTTGTTATATATATATATATATATATATATATATATATATATATATATATATATATATTAAACAAACATACTGTTCAAACATCAAATCTTATCAACTTTATTTTTTAGTAAATCTAGTATATCAGTGCATACTCAGATATCAGACCTGGGACTCAAGGGGTTACTGTATATCATATCAAGAGCTTCTGATAAAGAAAACCCTCTTCTGTAACTACAATTTTAAATCAATGAATTTAGTAAGTGGGAACCCCTAGCGTGGCGATGTGTCTACACTAATGTTTAACTAGAAACTGTATGCATAAAATTCATCTAAGTATTCTAAAATGTGTTCTTTAGGTCTTATAAAAAGCAGTAATAAAAAAATATCAAATAAAACTCTCGTATGTGATAGTCAAAAAATGCTTACTCCAACGTAATGTCCATGTTTTTAGGCGATTTCAAAACAAACGAACTTTACTTGACAATAACAACTTTAAAACTGACCGTTAAACAAAATAAAATATTTTCGCTCGTTTTTAGATGTTCCCACTACCACCTCATCTCAGCTCCACCTTCACCCAATGATTTGATAATTTAAAGCGACGTAGAAATTAAGAGGTTTGCCGAGTCCATAGAACCACGCAGGGCGCTAATGGGTTAACTTACCAATAATGATTATGAAAAGGAGTTTATATTTTACAATGAGAAGCAAAACATAACTTTATCTCAATACGACCAAAGTGGTTGGTGGCTTTCAGAGAAAGCACCTTGTTTAGCGGCCAATTTCTGCTTGAATTAGTCTGGGTTGCTTGTAAAGTATTGTTACTCTTACGTGGAAAACCTAAACAAACTTTGGTTATTTTGAAACGTCTAATAAAGGAGCTCTGACAACGTTTTATAAAACGTCAGATTAGATTGATTTTTATTTTCTCCTTCAAATATTTTAAATAGGATGTTGCCTTCAGCAAGCTCCTGTTGTATGGAAGTGTCAGTGGATCAAAAATGGAATCGATAAATTTAAGCAGAGAAACTTACGTATGTAATTTGGTATTTGCAGGATAACGTTTACTACGTACAGTATTAAACGTAATTACTATTACTTGCATAACGGTCAAAACAGAAATACTAATTAAGATTGAAGGAAATACAAAACTATATACCCTATTTACAAAAGGTATTTACTATACGTGGAAACTATTAAAATTTTTTTCTTCAAAAGAGTTTGGAAATTTCGCAAATGTACAGGAGTTACATTGAGACTGGCGGTTTTAATCAAAATGGATTTAATATACTCAGGTGAAAGATAATTAAATATTGCACAGGAAAAATTACGCAAACGGTTACCTTATTTACTTTTTGGGTAACGGTAAAGATCAACTGGGTTTTTTTATATACGCATCATAATTATTTAAAAACAGAAAGCTCACTTTAAGTACATATTATTACTATAGCCTTTTGTAACAGAATTTTATATCCGGATTTTTATAACAGAAAAATTTAGTGGAGTATGGACCGGTTACTGTTTTAAGGTGTGTAATATGCCTATAGCGCTTGTAAATTTGTGTGTAATTTGTATCATCTTTCTTAGTGGACATGGGCGTCTACCCTGTCACTTCCTAGGAGAAAAAGGTATCGCCAATGCCGCACTGGGCTACTGGCTTGTGATACGCGTTAGCTCGGGTACCAGAAGACTGTGTTATTGGGGAGCGGTCCAGCGTCTACCAGTGTCTGGTTATGAACAAGTACAATGTTGGACGAGTGCCATTCTTTCCAAGTCTTTCCGGTGCCTTTTTATGTGTCTATAAAACGTTTAATTAAACGCCTATGGACAACGGTCAGGCAAGCTTTTAAGTTTAGAAAATTGGAAGGTGGCCAGAAACGGCCAGGTGGTGCAAGAGGAGAGAGTTCAAAACGGCAAAAACTTCTGTAAGAAGGACAATTGGTTTTATACAATCACGTCTTAAGCAGTCATGATCTCTGGTAGCGGTTACAGCGACGGTTATTGCTTTGTTGTAGCAGTGAGGGACGTAGAAAATTTCTGTTTTGATAACTACCACATAGGGACTAGAATTGATTGTCAATATCGGTTAGCTTTTTAAAGAAATTCTTCTTTCTACAATTGCTAGGTTAACACATAAAAATAAGGTCAGCGCTTTTTTCTGTTTTGCTTGGCATTTTTGACGATATTTGAAATGTATGCTACATTGATGTTGTATGCAATCTTCCCTTCAGGTATAAATGGTGTTACTATTGAATTGATCTTTACATTTAATTACCTCTCAGATCGCAGCTGCCAGCCGGCCAGTTAGCTATAATTGCTTTTCTGGCGTAGCTACTATGTAACCTATTATATTCGCTTATGCTTTTGTGTGTATACTTCTAAACCTGTGTACATTACTGTATCACATATGTATGTTCAAAGATCGTAGCTGTTATTTAAACGGTATTCGGTATTCCACTTACGTTGTAGATACTTTACCATAACTTATAAGTAAGTAATTTTGAATGTGGGTATTTGCCAATACCTTTTTACTTAATTCGCTTTATTTTACTTCCAACTTGAGGAAGATACAAACGTTTTGCCACATTAAATTCAACTGGTTGTCGTCTTCGTACTTTCTATTTCTTCAATTTAAATTTAAACATAGTTTCACAGTTGACCCTAATTTCGGATTAAGTTTACATATGTGCTTTATGGCTGGCTTACCCACACAGAGCTCTCGCTACTGCATAAATTTAAACTACACGTAAGTTCTCTTTATTTCGAATCCCAGTATGGGTTTTCAGTTCCTATGTGTGATTATACCCAAAGTAACTAGTAGCTTCTTTTATAGGGCTAGCAATTCTGGAATTTTATCGATTTGCATTAATAGCTATTTGGTAGCAAAATTTTTGATTATTTTCTTAAAAATTTAATTATATTCATTATTCATTAATGAAACCTATTAGTTTAGCGACTGACGAAAAAATGTGTTGACTATTGTATTTTACTTATGACTTTATACATACATGATCCTTTAGTAGAACGAATTTACGGTACCCAAGGAATTGTAAATAATAATGAATAACCAGTCTTTTAATAGAAGTTGTTAAGGGGTCGACTAAAAAACGTATTTAAAGGTGAAAAGAGAACGGCCTGGCAAAAACACAATTATAAAAAGGTTACAAAATCATTTTTAACTGCGTATTGTTACAGGCTAAATACTCATTAGAGCATCCAGTCCGTAAAGACAATTTGTACCACGGCATAGCTCAGTGGTATGGGCGCGATTCTTAATAAAATATGCAAAAGGGCACTCGCAGCAACTCTAAAAATCGTCAAATTCGGCTATGAATTGTCAAAAAGGCGTCACCCGTTGAGAACATTTATAGCGGGAAAACGTCGTGAACAGATCTTACATTGGCCCAATAGGAAACCAAAATGTTCACTCAAAAATAAGCTACTCTACTAGTAAAAATTCTACTCCAAAAAGATTTACGCTAAGTTCACCTAAATTCCAATGAAATTCTAAGAAAAACTTTTCGCAATACCCTCGTTTGCTTTGTTACGTGCACAAAAGGATTGTGGTAGAAAAGAAGAAAGTATACACGAATTAAGAAATTAACCGGAAGCTCGGTCAGTCGGTTGGGAACTTGAATACGTGGGCGGTTTGGTGTAGGAAAGTACACAGAAAGATTAAAAGGACACCACTTGATCTAAACTTTTGTATCGCCCCTGAAAGAGGGCTATGACACAAGGAGAGAGACATAATTAAAATAAATGCTGGACTAAGTCCAACCAGGTAAAACGTCTGGCTAGGAATTTTGATCCTAGGCCATAGGAATAAATTGACAACTGACGATCGTTTAACACCAACTTGTTTAATATAAATTTTAATATTCGTATTCTAACAAAAAATATTATTTACAGGGTAGATAACCAGATAATGTTGATATAAAACGAGATAATCTAAGAAACAATAATCTGAGCAATGCACACAATCGTTATCCTAGGTTGGGATCGCTATCCGATATGTGATCCAAAATAAAATCTGAGCCAAATGGTCTAGTAGTAACCCACTTACCTTTCTGGAAAGTGCTAAACCTATAATTTAAACAAAATATTGAACAAGCTTTATAATATGTAAAATCAAAATATACATGGGCCCTGTTCGACATCCAATGTTGACCCTAAAAGTGAAACAACAAACCATATGTATAAAGCCAACCAAATAACTTTAAACCGAAGTTTTAGGAAGAGCTCCCCTTAAAACTGGTATTTCAGGTTTAAATCAAACCAAAACTCACTTTAAAACCCAAAATATAAACTAAAACTTCCACTAGATGTCTACCATTGCTTTTCTTTTTTTGTAGGCGCAAAGAAATTAAATTTACTTGCAATTAGCAGTATATAAAAAGCAAACATAATACATACAGGTTCAGAAAGGCTGAGTTTGTCACTAGCTTTATAAGTGTAAAACATAAATTTAAATAAGCACAAAGGAAAATCATGAGCATTAGTTTTAAACATGTGGCTTAAGGCCGTAATAAGAAAATTGAATAGTTTCCTTATTAAGATAGCGTTTGTAGCTTACACAATTTTGAAGTGAAATGCAACACATGCATTAAACGAAATAAGCATAACATTTATGAAACTCTTATAGGAGCAATCCCCTACACAAAGCAATTTAAATTTTATATTACCCAAACGATACTATAGTTTAGGACGCACCCTATATACTAAGTCCAAAGTACATATCAGAACAGCTGATGGCTGAACTGTAGGTACACAGACATAAGACTATTAAAACAAACTGTAAATTTGGTGTAACTGTAAGACTAAATACATACAAAAAGAATCAAAAACTGAAGTTAACAAACCAATTACAGGTGTAAGTAAGCCAACTCGAATTTCCCACTTAAACTTAACTAACTTTTGTAGTTAGAAGTACATAACCTTGTTCCATACGATCCTAATAAAACATTCACCAAAACGGCTATAGGCATTAAATTTTCCAAAAGGGATAAACGTAGCAGTACGATGGTAATTCGTGATAATAGGAAGTTGTTCTCAGAGTAACCCCTGTAATTGTATATGTAACGAGAGCTTCATCATGCAGAATTAGTCAATAAAATACACTCACCGGATTATGTACGTATGTGTATTACTTAGACGAATGTATTACCAGATATAATTTATGCGTTTTAGTCAAGCGGATGATACCATGTAAAAAAGTACCCATAAAATGTCCTATGCTCGGTTTCGGAGTGCAGTTGTATCTTATTTCATAACTCGGAGAAACGTTGGCCGACTATACTGGTAGTATCGGGCATAATATCTTGAGAGCGGAAGAAAAGATAAAATCCAATAGGACGAAAAGAACCTATATAATGTGTTAGAAAATGAGTTGATACGAAATTTTCTTTTAAAATGTTTGTTATTTTACAATATTACAATATGTACTTATTGATTTCAAATTTTTAATGTAACGATAGAAAGTGGTTTAACATACCTCTTGATTCGAAGCTAAATGTGTGTTAGAAACTAATTAGATCCGTAAAATACGATCACTAACCAAATTTAGTACAATTAGATATATAGAATGCCAAATCCAGTACCAAAACTGTTAATTTTTAAGTAATATTAGAATAAAATTAAAGAAATCTTCTCCATATACCATGTTAGTTTTCTAACGAAGCATCAATTTTCTTAAAAATAGCGTTCCCGAAAGGAACCAAAAAAAGAAGACATGTGACTTTCTTCAACAAATTAGAAATTTTTAAAACTACCACGTTTTAAATTATTTGAAAAAGCAAAAGTGTAATGTACACTGTTACCAAACTTACTAATATTGAAGTTAAAGTATAGGATGTTGCGAAATCAATAAGCATAAAAATTTACTTACACAAAAGTTACACGTATCAGCACAAAAATACAATCAGCTGTTCGGTCATCAGCCGATTTACTACATAAATTAACGTTACGTCAGGTTTTAAAATTTCTTAATAAATATGCATTTCAATATAATTATTCTTCAAAAGAAATCACTTTAATTCATTCTAAAACCATTCGCAATTATCTCAACCCACCCGGTATAAAAAATGCTCAAATTCGGAAGAAAAACGAAATATTGCATCAAACCTTTAATTAAAACTTCCACAAATTTCGGTCACATTATTCTACTATATACAAGTTCTAACTAACTTACTGATAAATAACTATTATTTACAATTTCAATTAAATGGAATTATAACGAAGACATTATTTTAATTCTAACTAACCAAAATATATCCAAAATTTAAGATAACAAGAACTAGCATTTACCTATGGAAATCTAAATTAAAGCTATTTCCTAAAACTCGTGTATTACGGGTGTGAAATGAAACGTAATTTTACAAAAAAATCCATTTCTAACTGTAACCAATCCAAAAAAAAAGGGTGAATTTAAATAAAAGCAAAAGTTTACTCTTTTAAATGCAGAAATTAAAAAAAAAATAGAGCGAAACAACCCATCTATCCTATATTCCTTAAAAACTTCACACAGCGTGACAATATCTGTAAATAACGGATTTTGATAGCCATATAGAACCAAACAGGTGGTTAAAGGGAAATTCCCCATTTTGATGACCGTGTTGCAGAAAGAGAAAATAGTAAAGTTGCTCAAGCCCCCATCAACAGGTAGCTAAAGAAAATAACCTGTAGAAAACATTTGCGTCTATTCTAAATACATGCTGCAAAATTCGGAACCTCACGTAAAAAATAGTCAAAATTGTGGAATATAACGCATCAACATGGATAAACGTTGTGAAAATATTCAAAAGTCAAAAAATTTAGACAAGGTAGACAATTTTTACTTACGCACAATAAAAACGGTGAAAATACTTCTCTCTTGAAATAAACCAAAATAAGCAACACTTAGTGTCAATTTGAAACTCACACAGTACACTAAAATTCTGGATAATGCTCTACAATGCAATATGCCGATTTACCTACTTATATACTTTTGTGATAAATAAATACAAACGTTTCGTTGTGCAAAATGTTAATAAGAGTATGACACTCCGCCTTCACACTATCCACGTAGGTCAATTTAGTGTATCGACATGTTGTTTATATTTTGGATAACACCCGTAATTTCCACATTCTCCATGTCTCCTTCATAGTTGTCGGAACTGTATTTTATAACAGCGATATCTGTAGCTCAAGGTAAACTAATTAAGAGTTGCTTCATACCATATCACGTCTAACCAGACAAAGATATACACGGCAAAGTAAATGAAATACAACGTTGTGTCGCTCCACACAGCTGCACGTCTCGACAGGTAAATGTACTTCCCTTTAAAAGTGGAGTACTTACTATTGCAACATGACCATTTTTCAAATTCACCTCCTTAATTTCTTTCTGATCACATGGTAATTAAAGCTCATGAGGTAGTATCAATAATATCAATTAATGTAACATTGATAAATCCAAAGGTGTAATAGAACGAGTAAAGGAGTAGGAGAGGTTTACACTAAATGCTAAATAGTTCCAATCGGTTGTTTGAGTGAAAATAACTTAGATCAAGTCTGTAGAACGTTTAAACTCCATCAAATTAAATTTTTAACAGGAGTGATATGTAAAGCGCGTAGTATGCTTTGATTAATGCGAGATGTAAACGTTAATTTATCAATCAACCACTACGACACGTTCTTAAAGGAGATTCTTAGGACATTTAATTTACCGCGAGTTTGTAATATAGCTGGAAAAATAACAGACAAATCTATTATAACACAAGAATTTTATATAAAAATCTTGGTTCAAAAATAAATGAAGTAAATTACAACACATTGTGTAATTTTACGTTAGAAATAATTATGTTTTATTGTAATAATAGTGTTTACGTACGTTTCAGAATTATATAATATATATATATATATATATATATATATATATATATATATATATATATATATATATATATATATATGTGATCTACAAACTTGTTATTTATCAAAGTTATATTATTTTAAATGGAATACTCTCCTTCTTAATTTTTTTTTGAAATAAGGTGAAAAAATAATAGAAATTATTTAACTAGGAAATTTGTTAAGAAATGGATTGGAAGGAATGGACCATGTCATTGGCCACCAAGATTGCCTTGTCTTACTCCAATGGGTTACTTTTTATGGGGATGTATTAAAAATATTGTTTAGAATATTCCTGTTACTACTGCAGACAATATGAAAGAGAGAATTAGAAATCCGGTGGACACAATTACTCCAGATATGTTAAGAAAGATCAGACAAGATTTGGAAGAAAGAATTAGACTATGCATTCAAGAAGACGGTCATCAGTTTGAACATTTACTGTAGTGACAAATCCAGCAGTAGGCTCTCGATGCATAATGTAAAACGGTCTTTTTCAAGACCAGCAACCGTATAACCTTGATAACCTTAATAAACCAAAAACCGTTTAACACATTTGTAACCTTTGTAAATCAAAGAATTCTAACTGATCGACATGAGTTAATGGCGTAATTTCTAAAAATGTAACAAATACACTAATTTCTCGAAAAGTATTGAAGTAAGGTATATGGAATCCTAATACATTTCGAACTATTGTCAAAAGACTATTCCATTCCGATAAAAATTTCTTGGGCGTTGTATTTAAAATAACAAAGATATTTAACTTTGAAGTTTGTTAACGTCACGCGTTATTCTTTGTATTTTATAAATTATGATTTGAAACAATAAACAACAGAATACGTACTTCCAAATATCCTTATTACGATGACCTAGATTAGATTGTCTCATTTTTTCTGAATCGAACAATACTTGAATTTTTTGACAACACTACATTTTCAAAAAATGTTAAATACTTCGGAAACTGTAAGGTTTAGGTATAGGGAACTCTAATGAAAGTCTACCTTATTTTTACACCTTATTTAAAAAAAAAATTAAAAAGGAGGGTATTCCATTTAAAATCACATAACTTTGATAAGTAACAAGTTTGTAGATCACCCGGTATAAATCAAACTAATTTTAGATTGTAGTCTTAGAAGAATTACATATTCTCGCCCAAACAGATTTTGAAAAAATTCAGTCGTTTGGGTGCTAGAGACTCGACGCGTTGGTGGTGGCCCACCCTGTATATATATATATATATATATATATATATATATATATATATATATATATATATATATATATATATATATATATTACCATTTTCCATCATCAGAACAATTTGTTATAAAATTTTAACATTAAAAGACCTAAAATAACAAATTACAAGTTACCTTATATTCTAAAATTATATTAACCTTACCGTTAAGTAAATTGGTAAAAACTAATTATCATTATTAAGTAAAAACTAATGTTCTTTAAGAATATTGAAACCCTTTATAACAAAGAAAATTGGGAAAATTCATTTCATAATACCCTACAAACAGACAATTTTTTATCATTTTCATACATTTTCAATTAATAATATTAATTTACCGTGAAAACAGGTGTATTCGCAACCCCCATGTTATGATGGAGTAAGATAACTTTAATTACTAAAAATTTATAATGCAATAACCGTGTGAAAACGTTCAAATGTCAAAATGAAAATGATAAAATTCACATTCTTAAGAAGTATACCAACTGTGTACTAACTACCAACTTATGTTATCAAAACCCTATTATTCAAAAATGTGTTAAGAAAGGTTTACATATTTTTAATTAGATTAAAGTATATATTACTTAGGTTATTAATGTCTATTTTATGATTAATGGTATCATGTTTTTGAATATAACACATTTCTATGAATAATCTTTTGTATGTGTTATTTTCATACGAAAGAATTTCTTTATTGTCGAAATCAAAGCAGTGGCCTACGTCGAGGTAGTGATTGCTAAGTGCAGTGTCGTTTCGATTATTTTTAATGGAATATAACTGTTGGGAAATTCTTTTTTTAATAAATTGTGACGTTCGGCCTACATAAAATTTTGGACAATTGTTACAGTTAATTTTATGTACTAAGTTGGATTTATCACTATCCGGAGCGCTAGTTTTAGGTTTGGTGTGAAAGGTATTAATAGTATTACAATTTTTAAACGTTATTTGTGTTTTGTGTTTTGTGTTTCTTATTTGAGGGGTAATATTCGGTAAAAATGGTAAAACTTGATATTTTTTTGGATTTGAATTAGTATTGTTTTTATATTTGTGTCTATTTTAAATACAATGGATTCGTTTCTTATCGTACTTATTAATGATATGTAATGGGTAATTATTTTTCATGAGTGCATTTTTTATCTTGGTTAAGTTATCAGCTCTGAATTGCGGATGTGAAAGTATAATAGCACGATCGGCCAGCGCATAATTATATTACATTGACTTTCAAATTGAAAAAGTTTTCGGACTACCTTTCAGGCCATAAAGGTTTAGTGTACCTATTAGTGATAATATTTCTCCATTATTAATTAACGTAAGGTCTAAAAAATTTTATTTTTAGTTACTTTCAATTTCGACAGCGTTGATGGAAATTATTAAAATGTTAAACAAGTAAATCAATAAAATTAGGATCGTTCAGTATGACACAATCATCTACACATCTTTTATAGAAGTTAATTTTATTGTTCCAAAACTGGTTTCCTAAAATGGGATTTTCGAGGTGTTGGCAATAACTGATGATAACGGACTGCCCATGGCGGTACCAAACGTTTTTTTGTCGAAAGATTCTTTATATAGCGAGTAAGTTGAAATAAGAATAATTTCGGCAGCTTTAGTAAAACTTTCTTCTGAAATATTTTTGAACTGAGCAACGTTAGTCCATTTTTCTCTTATACGTTGTATTGCCAACTCAGTTGGTATGTTAGTGAACAATGATTGAACATCTAAGCTGATAAGTTTAAAATTTTTAGAAACATAGTGGTTTTTAACAAATATATGAAAAGCCCATGAATCTTTTGTGTGAAATGGGGATTTACCAATGACATTATTTAAGATTTTACATAAGAATTTGTATAGATTATATGTAGGTGATTGTATATAGCTAACTATCGGTCTTAAAGGTACATCATTTTTATGTAATTTAGGAAGTCCGTATATTTCGGGTGGCACACAGTTTTTACTTCGTATTCTTTTATAGGTGTTATGATCTAATTGTTTGTCATTTTTGCATTTTTGTATTATCTGGTTGACTTGTTTTTTAATAATTTTAGTAGGATCGCTCGTTAAATTAGTGTAAGTAGCTGTGTCGCTAAGTAGGTAAATGGCAGTTTTATTAGTTTTGTCACCTTGAGTGATAATGAGTTCAGCATTATTTTTTATGAAATTCTTAGTTTTTGTTATGTAATTATTAATTTGACAATGTTGCTTTTGCTTACTGTGTTTTTTATTATAAATGTTAAGTTGGTTAGTAATAATGTGGGTAGTGTGGTTACGGATTTCGTTTTTAGTATCATTATCAGCTGTTTGATTACGGATTCAGTGTCAGCCAAAATTTTTGGAATTCGAATTAGCAGGGAAAATAATTATTTGTGCTTAAATCGTCATCAACTATTTAATTATGGCAAGAATTTGATATAAAAATCTTGGTTCAAAAGTTCAGGAATGGGGTAAATTACAACACATCGTGTAATATTTACGTTAGGAAATAATTACGTTTTATTGCAATAATAGTGTTGATCTACTATCAACATGTAATGTCAAGTTTTACGTCATTTAATGACATATTGTAATGTCTTATTTTACCGCACTCGTGCGGTAAACTATCACTTTACCGCACTATTGCGGTAAAGTAAAAGTGAGAATAAAATAATTACTGAAATAAAATCTAACAAAATTTATTAAACTATTTGTTATAAACATTAGTAATGAAATCTTTACTCATTTTCAAAACTGTCTATAGAAATAATATCGACAATCTGAGTGTGATCAAATTATACAATGACAATTATATAATACCCTGCTTGGATAACACCATGCTTAATACATTTCGATGATTGAATTATTTATTTCTCTATATAATTAAATCTGATAGTAGATAAAACGTTGTAGGATATTCGTATCGTAATTTCATATTACGATACTTGCTGGGTTATCAAACTCGTCCTTCGGCCTCGTTTGACAATTTTCCCATCACGTATCGTAAATATGAAATATTACGATGCTTAAATCGTAAGATAACTATTACGTACGTTTCGGAATTTTACGGTATATATATATATATATATATATATATATATATATATATATATATATATATATATATATATATATATATATATCCATTTCCATCATCAGTACAATTTGTTATAAAATTTGAACATTAAAAAGACCTAAAAATAACAAATTACGAGTTACCTTATCTTCTAATTAATTATCATTATTAAGAAAAAACTAATGTACCGGGTGGCCAACCAAGAACGGCCGTCGGCCATATCTCAGGAATGGATTATAGCACAGGTTCGGGAAAAAAAAATTTATAACGAAAGTGGCCTCGAGAAACGCCTGGAAATTATTTTCAGAATCGTAGGTCCACCGCGTATTTGACAGTTAAAATTTTAAAAAGCAAACTTTTTCAAAATTTACTCAATTAAGGGGCATATTAGATATTATAATCAGATTCCTCGACAAATTCTGCATATTTTTTATTTGACAAGTTTTAGTCTATCTCTTCAAATAAGGGGTAAATTTGAAGCAATCTGATTAATAACATAAATGCTAGAGGGCGCTGTTTGATATTTTTTTTTAATATTGTGTTTTCTTTTTACAATTTTAAATTGAAGCAAAAAAATTTAAGTAGGTCTTTAAAAAGTAGACTAAATTAGTAATAAAACAGTGAAAACTGCAGGTCGATATCTTTTTCCTATCCTGAAATATCGTAAGAAACAGGTAAATTTAGCCTGGATGAAAAGATCTTACATTGGTGTGCAGTAATTTAAACTGTTATCATACTAGTGTTATGGTTGCCGCAAGATTACCTAAATGTAATGCTGTCGCTACTAACAATGAGAACAAATTATAAAATAATAATGTGATAAATCTAACAAGTAAAACCTTAAATAAATAACTACGTAATTAGTGTCTCCCTAGATGTTCGAAAAGTCAATGCATGAAATCAATCGCTGACGGGTGGATAGAACAGCAGTTTCAATTTCTGCCCTTGAAATACTTCGTATTGTCTGTCGTGTTCTTTCAATCATGTCAGCTCTTGTTGTGGCTCTATCGGCATAAACCAGATCTTTTATTCGCTCCCACAAATAAAAATCTAAACAAGTTAGGTCTGGAGACCTTGGTGGCCAAATAAATAAACTTCCACGTCCTATCTGTCACGACGAATGGCCAAGGGTACGTCTTCTAAAAGAAGTGGCAGTTCGTTGCTTAAAAAATCTAAATATATTTCTCCATTAACAATCTCTTTAAAAAAAAGGCCCAATTATTTCTCCACCTAGAATCCCGCACCATACATTTACAGACCAACGACCCTGATGTTGGATCTCCTGCATCCAGTGGGGATTCGTTTCAGACCAGTAGTGGATATTATGTCGATTTACACTACCATCACATAATTCGTGAAAGTATTTCAGGATGTCGTGTATCATATTTGAGAGCCAATTGCAAAAATCCAACCTGGTATCGAAATCTTGAGCATTCAAACTGTGGTGTAGGACCATGTGATATGGGTACGATTTAAAATAGTATATATTATAAAGTAATCAGATCAAAAAGACACATTGAAGTCCTTCGTTGTTAGTAAACGAAAAGGACTTTAAATGCATTAACTCTCGTAATGTTATTACGAATTTTTTTCGCTCGGCCCCTCATTATTTTTTATTATTGGTACCTTTTTACATTACTTTGCCTCACTTAATTATCATTGTTGTTAGTTAAACTATATTCGGATAGCATAAGATAATTTCATTAAATAATTTGGAGTTTTACTGAAACTGGACATAAAATGGTGGCAAATACATTAGTCACGTTGTCACAAGTTAACTTTGATGTAATGACATATTCGGTATGATAAAAATGAGAAACATACAACGACAAACGAAAAAAATTAAAACATTTTTATCATTATAATACCGAATAAAACATGCATTAATAAATAAGTAGTCGCCTGTGTTCTCTTAAAATGTTTTGGACGGTGGTTCGACATATACCCAAGTCTCTAGCGATAGCTCTTGTACTTGAATGAGGGTTAACATTTACATAAGCTAAAACATCAATAACATTTTCCTGTGTTCTACCTCTGCGTTGTCTTCGGTATACAGCAATATTCACATTTCCAGTAGTACGCACACGGTGTGCGAGTCGGAGAAAAACTCTTCTGCTGTGATGCCGTCTGTTTGGGTACTGCAGTGCATACACTCTAGCAGCAACGGTTGCATTTCTCATACATTCAAAATAATTGGCCAACCATATTAAATGCTTCTTCATTTGTAAGAATCATTTTGGTACGAAAAGATAAAGAAAGTCTATTAAATGCAACACGATGAATACTTTTTAACATATGCGTGAAAATCATAGCTTGCTTGTTTTCAACAGGGTATTTATTTTATATCTTACATGGCCCTCTTCACTAATTTTGTTGTCGTCAGTAAATCGTGATTCATATTTTAAACTGTATTTGTTGTTGCTGGGCAAATATCGGTTTTTATTGATATTTTATGCTTTTGATTTACCAACACATCACTTGAAAACAAATATAACATTCTTATATAATTAAAAAAATGTTAGATTTATCACATTATTATTTTATAATTTGTTCTCATTGTTAGTAGCGACAGCATTACATTTAGGTAATCTAGCGGCAACCATAACATTAGTATGGTAACAGTTTAAACTACTGCAGACCAATGTAAGATCTTTTCATCCAGGCTAAATTTAATAATTTCCTACTAGATGTTGGAAGGACAATTCCGCCATTTACCTGTTTCTTACGATATCTCAGAATAGGAAAAAGATATCGACTTGCAGCTTTCACTATTTTATTACTAATTTAGTCTACTTTTTAGAGACTTACTTAAATTTGTATGCTTCCATTTAAAATTGTAAAGAGAAAACACAATATTAAAAAATATTAAACAACGTCCTCTAGCATTTATGTTATAAATCATATTGCTTCCAATGTACAAATTTTCTATTGTTTAACAAAAGCTCTTTCAAACAACATCAAGTTTATTAAAATCAGTCAAGCAGAACGTGAACCTTTTTCGTAAAAAGGTTCCCACTCTCCCCCACCCCTTATTTGAAGAGATAGACTAAAACTTGTCAAATAAAAAATATGCAGAATTTGTCGAGGAATCTGATTATAATATTTAATATGCCCCTCTAGCGGTGGACCTTCAATTCTGAAAATAATTTCCAGGCGATTCTCGAGGCCACTTACGTTATAAAAAGTTTTTTCCCGAACCTATGCTATAATCCATTCCTGAGTTATGGCCGACGACCGTTTTTAATTGGCCACCCGGTACTTTAAGAATATTGGAACTCTTCATAACAAAGGAAATTAGGAAAATTCTCAATCGTATGGGTGAATTTTCCCCATTTCATAATACCCTACTATGTTCTTAAAAATTTCAATCATCGTTCACTAACGTACCAACTGAGTTGGCTACAATGTATAAGAGAAAATGAACTAACATTGCTCAGTTCACAAATATTTGAGAAGAAAGTTTTACTAAAGCTGCCGAAATTATTCTTATTTCAACTTATTTTCAATATAAAGAATCTTTCTACAAACAAACGTTTGGTACTGCCATGGGCAGTCCATTATCATCAGTTATTGCCAATTAGTCATGGAACACCTCGAAAATCACATTTTAGAAAACCAATTTTGGAACAATAAAATAACTTCTATAAAAGATATGTAGATGATTATGTCATACTGATCGACCCTAATTTTATTGATTTACTTGTTTCACATTTTAATAATTTCCATCAACGCTGTCGAAATTGAAAGTAACTAAAAATAAAATTTTTTAGACCTTACGTTAATTAATAATGGAGAAATATTATCACTAAACCTTTATGGCCTGAAAGGTAGTCCGAAAACTTTTTCAATTTGAAAGTCAATGTAATATAATTATGCGCTGGTGGATCGTGCTATTATACTTTCACATCCGCAATTCAGAGCTGATAACTTAACCAAGATAAAAAATGCACTCATGAAAAATAATTACCCATTACATATCATTAATAAGTACGATAAGAAACGAATTCATTGTATTTAAAATAGACACAAATATAAAAACAATACTAATTCAAATCCAAAAAAATATCAAGTTTTACCATTTTTACCGAATATTACCCCTCAAATAAGAAAAATTATTTTGAACAAAACAAAACACAAAACACAAATAACGTTTAAAAATTGTAATACTATTAATACCTTTCACACCAAACCTAAAACTAGCGCTCCGGATAGTGATAAATCCAACTAAGTACATAGAATTAACTGTAACAATTGTCCAAAATTTTATGTAGGCCGAACGTCACAATTTATTAAAAAAAGAATTTCCCAACAGTTATATTCCATTAAGAATAATCGAAACGACACTGCACTTAGCAATCACTACCTCGACGTAGGCCACTGCTTTGATTTCGACAATAAAGAAATTCTTTCGTATGAAAATAACACATACAAAAGATTATTCATAGAAATGTGTTATATTCAAAAACATGATACCATTAATCATAAAATAGACATTAATAACCTAAGTAATATATACTTTAATCTAATTAAAAATATGTAAACCTTTCTTAACACATTTTTGAATAATAGGGTTTTGATAACATAAGTTGGTAGTTAGTACACAGTTGGTATACTTCTTAAGAATGTGAATTTTATCATTTTCAGTTTACTGTCGAAATTGAAAGTAACCAAAAATTAAATTTTTTAGACCTTAACTTAATTAATAATGGGGAAAATATTATTACTAATTGGTACACTAAACCGTTATGGTCTGATAGGTATCCCAATTATTAATCTGAAAACTTTTTCAAATTCAAAATCAATAAGTATGTTAAGAAACGAATTCATTATGTTTACAATAGACACAGATATAAAAACAATACTAATTCATATCCAAAAAAATATCAAGTTTTACCATTTTTACCGAGTGTTACCCCTCAAATAAGTAAAATTATTTTAAACAAAACACAACACAAAACGCAATTAACGTTTAAAAATTGTAATACTGTTAATACCTTTCACACCAAACCTATAACTAGTGTTCCGGATAGTGATAAATCCAACTTAGTAAATAAAATTAACTGTAACAATTGTCCAAAATCTTATATAGGTCAAACGTCACAATTTATTAAAAAAGAATGTCCCAACATTTATATTCAATTAAGAATAAATGAAGCGACACTGCACTTAGTAATCGCTACCTCCACGTAGGCCACTGCTTGGATTTCGACAATAAAGAAATTCTTGCGTATGAAAGTAACACATACAAAAGATAACTCATAGAAATGTGTTATATTCAAAAACATGATACCATTAATCATAAAATAGACATTAATAACCTAAGTAATATATACTTTAATCTAATTAAAAATACGTAAACCTCTCTTAACTCATTTTTGAATTATAGGGTTTTTATAACATAAGTTGGTAGTTAGTACACAGTTGGTATACTTTCTAAGAATGTGAATTTTATCATTTTCATTTTGACATTTGAATGCTTTATCACGGTTATTGAATTATAAATTTGTTTTTAGGAATTAAAATTGTTATCTTACTCATCATAACATAGGGGTTGCGAATACACCCGTTTTTATGGTAAATTAATATTATAAATTGTAAGCTCCCCTACGAAGCGTGCAAAATGTGGACTGTAAAATGAATGTTATATAATTTCGACGTGTTTGTATTTTTTAGGAATTAAAGGAGATGCAACAATTAAAAAATCTTGTATTAAATATTGTAAGTACAAATAAAGCGTAATATAATATAATAAACGAAAATATATTGATTTGGTTCGGAGGCGTTACTGTTACTCTGCTTTCTTATTCTTCCTTTGAAAATGGTTGCTTGTGGTCTAACGAATCTTGCCAAATAATGGAGTGATAACGTTCAATAGCAATGAGTAGGATATCACCAACACTTCGATGAATTGTGAGGGTCGACCACACTCACACGCACATGTAATAACTAACTAACGTGTAATTCAAAATAAAAGGAGTAACTTAATAAAGACGAGACATTCCGCCCACCAAATTCATAATAATGAATTTTAAATCAGAAATAAACTGAATAATGTAAATAAAAAATCAAAGCCTTTATTGTGACGGCAAAGCGCACATTTTAACAGCGGGACGTTTAATTATACCGCGTTTGGTACGAACGGATGCCACACGAATAATACCATCCTTACCTGGAAAAAGTTGCTCGATGCAACCAAGCCTCCGCTGCAACGGAGGTGTTCTGCTGTATTAAGTAGAATGTAGCGTTAATTTCAGTGTGAAAGTTGTCTTCATGAATTTGTCGAACTAAAAGTTCAGTAAGGCGATGAATTTTAGGCAAAAGTGCAGGATGTTTAGTTTCAAATAGCAACGTGGAGTTCTCAAGACGACCTCCTACCGGAATAAGATTATCCCCGCCCACGGATATAATTTCAAGAATCATTTAGGAACGGCCTTACCTGCTTCAAGTTTATCAAAAAAACCACTAAAACAGTTGTTCTGAACTGCGCGAACGATAACCAATAAAGCCTTATATTTTTCAAGATGTGATAAACGATCAATTTGTTTATCACTATGATATGTAACATTATGAACAAAACGTAGGACATAAGCTACCACAACTTGGATTTTAGATAACGAAGACGTGTTTTGGTAGCAAGGCAAAAACGAACGAAGGCTGACCGTTATCACCAGGACTAAGATACGAAAGTACATACCGTGCAGACGAAATGGTCTGATTTTGTTTCATTTCTTCCACAAGAAACAGAGGATTGCTACACGAACCTTTGGGCCAATTAGTTTGAGACGACAATAAAAACGAAGGACCTGTCCACCAGAGGGGGTGAGGAAATAACCCGCGAGAAGAGGAATCGGCAGGGTTTTGGCGAGAAGGAACATAACGCCAACATACCGGAGGGTCTCTATCTTGAATGTAAGATATTTTGTTGCCAACGAAAACCTTCCATTTACGTGGGTGGTAGCGAATCCAAGTTAGCACAACATTGGAATCATCACCGGGATGATGTTGCCAAAGGAACTCGATACAAATTTTGCTAGTTTGGCGAGAAGAGCAGCACCACACAATTCGAGGCGCGGAATTGATAGTTGCTTGAGTGGGGCAACCTTAGATATTGCGATAACGAAGGTAGTACGAACACTGTCGTCACTCAAGGTGAACTACAGCCGCATAGCCTGCCTCTGAGGCATCACAAAATCCATGCAACTAGCATGAATCAATATTTGCAGGAAACAACAAACGAGGTAATTGAATTGAAGAAAGAGTAGGCAACTCAGCTGTAAATTTGAACGATTGAGAAGTCACGTCTGTTGGTGGTTCGGTATCCCAATCCAAACTCAAGAGCCAAATCTGTTGGATGACGCATTTAGCGAAAAAGCTAATTGCAGCCAGGAACCCGAGGTGGTCATAAACACGAGCTAATTCGGATAATAGAAACCGTTTTGTGTAACGCACATTGCGAGGATTGACTGAGAAAGAAAAGGTATCAGAGGACGAGTGCCATCTAAAACCGAGAATTTTGACGGTATTAGAAGACTCGCTATCAAACGACAGAGCTTGAGATTGGACAAATTCCAATGGAATCGACTCTAGTGCGTCTGTATGGTTCGATACCCATTTACGAAGCTCAAAGCATCCCAACGAAAATAACTCAATCAATTGTGTAAAGAGCCTGTGGGCTTCGTCCACAGTGGAAGCACCACAAATAAGATTATCAACATAGAGACTGGCACGAATAGCATGAGCAGCCAAAGGGCATGTGCTTTCAGCCAGTTCGGCCAACTCTAACAGCGTACGAATAGCAAGGTAAGGTGCAGAAGAAACATCATAAGTGATAGTATTTAGTTGGTAGGTAGTGATTGGATCATCAATCGAAAATCTCTATCGAATAAGTTGATATTTTGTATGGTCAAGACGAACAAGAATTTGACGATACATTTGACGCACGTCGCAAGTGAACACGATTTGCTTCACGCGAAAGCGCAACAACAATTCAGTGATATCATTCTGCAATTTGGGTCCAATAAAAAGAGTATCATTGAGAGACTGCTGATTCGCAGCCTTGGCTGAGGCATCAAAAACGACACGAATATTTAACTGTTCTCCACTAGATTTGAAGACTGCATGGTTAGGGATATAGTAACAATCAAGACCCATGGGGTCCGTAAATAATGGACCTGCGACCAAATAATCCCGCATGAAATCCCCATACGATTTTCTAAAGAACGAAGACGACGATCTGCGATGGCCATGAAACTCTCGAACTTAGGGTTAACAACCTTGAAAGGAAGAGGAATTCCAGACCGACCGGAAGACTCTTTAAACAATTATTCCCTGTCGGAAGATTCAACGAGTTCATTATCAGGGGAAATTAAAGCTTTGGACGGAACTTCCTCAACATTCCAAAATTCTTCGACAACTTTGTCCAAAGGCGTTGAAAACGACGAAAACAACGATTGCACTGCCCGTTGAGGCTTTGCGAATTTTATAGGACCCAATACGACCCGACCAAATATTGTTCCAAGTAAAAATGGTTGATCTTCCATAGAAGCAACGATATCCTTGCTGGAGTCTTCAATGGTTGGATATATATATATATATATATATATATATATATATATATATATATATATATATATATATATATATATATATATGTATATTGTAATGTTGACGACTTATAAGTTTATGAGGGAAATAAAATTATTTAAAGTTTAGTTTGAGGTAAATTTAAATTTTTTAAAATGTTGATAATTTGGTTGAAATAATATTTTTAACTTTTATTTTTATGTTATGCACCGGACTAGCTCAGATCTCAAATGGGGATAGAGTTCAGGGAATTTAGTTTGAAGTTAAAATTTTGTATCTGGAAATGTGTATAAGAAATATCCTTTATATAATTATATTGAAAGTATAAAAATTGTTCTGAATGTAATTTGCTATCAACACATGCGTTGTAATGAACTTAAGTGAAATTATAAAGCTGTCAAAGATGTCAAATAAATAATTTAGAAAATTAATGTTTATATCCAAAATGAAAATTTAGAAAAAGAAAATAAATTAATACCTTTACAGGTGTTTACACAAGTAAATATTTAAAATTCTTAACCAAAAACATATATGTAACAAATATAAATTGCAGGAAATTATCAATGAATGTTCACAATAAGTAGGGTTATTAACATTTGTGACTCACATATACTGTCCTCACTGTTGATTGATGTCTTCGGATAACACCAACTGGATGCAGGCAATGTCCACTTGATTACAGTTGTTACCATTACCCAATACTGCTAACTCGGTTCTCGGTTGTCGAAGACACCAACTTCCAAACTTAAAGATGTTTTCTCCAAAATCGGCAAACTCCAACCACTTATTTTATTTCGGTAACTTTTTATTTAAATAATTTTAAAGCTTAATGAGTGATATCGTTTTAAAAATATGTTTAAATATCCAAAATTTTTGTTGACACCTTTATTTTTAGCTACCGATTAAAATTTTTGTTTAAAAGAAATTGTCCGAAGAAAGAAAACAACTTTGACCAAATAAAAGTGGATTTTAATTTGGTAAACAGGAATTAATTTAAGTTGGATAACACAAAAGCAAATCTTTACAAAATCGTAACACAAATTAACACGAACAAAAACATTTTTCGAAAAACGACAGGTATCGGAGACCGAACTATTTATTTCAAACCGTCGATATAAAAACAAGTGCTCTCGAACGTAATCTTCGTAAAGTATAACTTCTTGACGAAAATTAATTAGGTTATGAACTTACTTTTTAACACAAATTTCACAACACTGTTTTAACCTTTTACACTTTTGAACAAATTCTAGAGAGAGAGAGTGATTTCCTGAGCGCTTGCTTTTATATGTTTCTGGTTGTTACCAAAAATTCATTTTTTTACAGCCATATTGCAAAAATAACTAGGGCTATGATTGGTGGATCTAAATTACAAATTGGACTCAAATGGAAATTTGGCCGTAACTTTCTTATACATGATCGGAATTGAAAATTAATAACAAAAATGAAAACTACGTAAAATTTTGAACAAAAAGACACCTAACAAGCTATAATTCCTAACATTAATATACGAAGTAACCTAATCTAACTTAAATAAGCTTATAACTATTTACACTTACAAGCTATACTAAAACTAATTGCAAAAATGGAATTTTGAGAACATTTTACACAAGAATACATATCTTTTGTGTTGGAAATATTTAATTTAAAGAAATTTAAAGCTTTTGTAATTTTATCTAAAATTCACCTCAGAATTAACATAATTTTGCGGAGAAAAGCGCTGTATCCTTATAAAAACTGTGGCATATTAAGAAAGAACATCTATTATTTGGTTTAAGAGCAAAATCTAAGTATAATAATGTGGAAAAAGTATAAAATTATGTAAAAAACCTAAAAATTACAACCTAACCAAACTTAAATCTAAAAATGAAAATAATTTATATTTAAAAATGTTTTTAACACTTAAAATGTTATGTTTAAGGTTTGTACTTCTTGTCTTTATTATTCTCACTAACTATTTGCAATGCATAAATGTCATATAATGTTGCATTGAAAAAGTCTCATCGTCTAACACTCTTATTAAATGTTTCACTATATAAATGTACGGCACTATAAATGTCTGTATGCGATAATGTTCTAAATGTTGTTCTTATTGTTAAACTTGTAACATAATTTTTGTCACTAATTCGGTTCCAAAAATATGTGCGAAAAATGTCTAAACTGTCCATATTATAACCCTTTTATTAAATTTTTGTATTTCCTGCATTCAAAAACTAAACATACATTATCCCTAACATAATCCTAACTATATAGTTCATGTTTAAACACCTGTAAAGTGTTCACTTGCCAAATTACCCTTGAAAAATTGACTTTTATTGCAATAATTGCAATACTAAAATGACTTTACGAAAATGGTTATATTTAACATTCTTGACAATTTTGTTAGCAGCAAATTGCTTTTTATGATAAAACCAAACTAAGTAAATGATATTCAGACTCATTTATACCAAACAACTTTATTTTAATCACATCGTGAACCAGATTTATAAAATAGTGTCTTGCACTTGTATCGAGCTAGAAATCACCCCTTTTTATTACCCAAATGTCCTTTGAGCTGTCCGATACTTCTATTACCTCTTTCTGAACATCTCAATATATATATATATATATATATATATATATATATATATATATATATATGATATCCCAGCAGGATGTGAATAGGGCAAGATTCGTACCAAAGGGGGTCCGCTAATTTAACGTTACGAGGTAGACAAACATCTTGGTTAACCATATCATTAGGTAAATCAGAACAAATTTTGTCCGTTACGAAAAATTCGAGTTCAAGATTAGGGGCTGCATCGTCACTGGGACGAACTTCAGAAGTAACTATATTATCGCGAATTTTCAAAACGACAGTACCCAAAAGCACCGGAGTACGACCAGCATACGAACACATAAAGGTTGCCGAGCAACGACTTGTACCGGAAGTTATTTGATTCGAAGTCACTGCAGAAGTGGCCGATTTAGCGATTGGATTAGAAGGTCTAGTCGAAAAATGTAGTAATGTGTGATGGGAAGAATCACAATTTCTACACCTCTTATTGGAAGAACAATTTGCCACAACATATCCCACCGACAAGCAATTGAGGCACAAACGATTGCGCTTAACAATTTCAAAGCGTTCCTGAGGCTGTTTTTTTTTCGCAACGACGGACAAACATACAAAACATGCGATTGATCACACAAAACGCATTTATTATTAGTATTGTTGGGCGAAGTAGCAATTAACGAAATCTTGGTGAAAGGTGTCTTAGAAGGGGAACGTTTTGGAACCAATGTGACTTAATTTGTTTTGACGAATACGAAGAAGTCATTGCTTCCAACGATAAACAATGATCATTTAAGATACATTCAATATCACGAAAGGTGGGAATCTTTCTTTTATCCAGTTTCATTTCAATTTGTTTTCGAGTGGAAGGATCCAATTTACCCATAACAATGTTAAAAAGACAATTTCAGGGCTTCGAAATTTTCTTTCACTTGACTTAATAAATGACGCAAATCGCGGCTGGACTCTGCCGACATCGAGGGAATATTCTGTATCTCATTCCAGTACAATGTAGCAAGGGCTCTCTCATTATTGTACCTGTCCAATAACGATTGAAAGACAATCGAGTAATTGTCGGCGCATACGGGAATGGCCTTCACGAGATTGAGGAGTGCACCACCTAAACTCTTAACTAAAAAATGATATTTCCCTATATTGCCGTAAGGCTTCTCATCCACAAGATTAATGAAAAGGTCTCTATATTGCAACCAATCTTTTAAATCGCCATTAAATGACGGAAGGGGAATGCTTTTTAAATTATCGACAAAGCAATGTGAACTACTGCGCGAATCTTCCACTGTAATCGGCGATTGACCCAAAACAGAACCAAACAACTCCGCATACGCTACCTCAACCTGCGCACTCTTTGTTTCGAAATCTAAACCAATTTGCATTTCAGCTTCTAGCTGGTCAGGTTTATCGGCTACAAGAGCAATTGTCTCCTCCTGATTACTCTGAAAGTTACGTTTATAAGAATCCAGTTGCCTATACCAAATAGTAAACGGGGTTCTCTGTTCGGGATTCGTCAAGGCAACCTGCGACAACGTGTGCATAGTAATCAAATTACTACAAGCGCATTTCGAAATTCTTTCAATTGTTTCAGATTAGTGGCCATAATGAAAACAAAAAATATCTAGCAAAGGCAATAAATAATCAATTTGAAGTAAAAGAATGTATCACTCGAAATTATTTATGCTCTTACAAAGTTAAAGAAAGTACAAAATATTCAATGCGTGCTTCAACAAACATAAAGAGAACGCTAATCAGTCACAGCGCCAAGAATGATAAGATTATTACAAACCTGCCAACACAATACTGCATTTATTAATGCAACAAAGTAACACACTATTAAATTACAATCGCGTATCTACAACAAATTAATGGTTCAAGTGGCATTGTCCTACCAAACTAAAATTTTGAAAATATCTTATATTCCTTAACAAACACATGGAAAATTGTAATTAGGTCAATAAAAAATCCGGCTGGAAGGACCAAATAAAATGTAAGCTCCCCAACGAAGCGTGCAAAATGTGGACTGTAAAACGAATGTTATATGATTTCGACGTGTTTGTATTTTTTAGGAATTAAAAGAGATGCAACGATTAAAGGATCTTGTATTAAATATTGTATGTACAGGGTGGCCAACTAAGAATGCGAAGTACTGTATCTGGGAAACTATCCATCGTAGAGGCTTACGCAAAAAAAAACGGCCAATATAAAAACCGGGAAAATATTTTCAAGTTCCTGAAATGGCCGCTAGGGGGCGTAACTGCAATCTTGAATATAAAAAAGTGACGTTTCTGTGAATTCTGCTGTATTAACCTAATAAAAAAATAACTGATCTTTAAAGTCGAGGATAATCTGAACTTTTCTTGTTTGGCACTTTTTGACGTATGTCTAAAAATAAAGTAGTGGGGGTACTCAAAGGTTTCCTTAAATAACCCCTAACCCCATTTTAACAAACTTGGGTGCGTTGTAATGAGCCATCCTTGGGCTACAAATGTTATAATATTTGAAGTTTTGTTACTTTCACATGTCGTCGCTAGAGGGCTTTGTTCGACATTCCGACAGAAACGGTTAATTTTCGCAAAAAAATTAAATACATTGGTATGACTTTTTCTTTATCAGCAAGTAGCTAAATGATGCCTAAACAAGCTCGCGAAAACCGCATCTCGATATCTTGTTCCTAACGTAAGACATCCACCAAAGAAGGCTTTATACGAAAATCCCTTAAATGTTTATTTTTTTTAACTATGTTTTTCTGGAATTGTTTCTATTATGTAAGTTGTGGCCCCAAAAAGGACCGATTTAACGGAGGAAGATTTTTAATGCCCCGGCTAATGCTCGAAATGCCAATAGCCAATCAATTACCGTTGTTGTTGGAAGATGTGCCTCTGGAAACAAGGCAGAAATTGTTTTTGCAGTTGGATGGTTGTCCAGCACATTTTGCTATCAATGTGCGAGAGCATATTAATGCAGTATTCCAAAAGCGGTGGATTGGAAGAGGAAATCTGTTTCCATGGCCTCCGCGATCGCCAGACTTAACTTGCCTCGCTTTTTATTTATAGGGGCGCTTAAAGGACATCGTGCTCGGACTCAACCTACTACTAGAGAAGATATGAAAAACCGGATTCGTAACGCAATACGTAACATACCGAGAGCCGATATTGAAGCTGGAGTTTTGTCTAGTCATGAGAGGCTTCAGCAATGCATAGAGCGTGATGGTCAGGATTTCGAGCATCGGTCCTTTTTAGGGCCACAACTTACATAATAGAAACAGTTCCAGAAAAATATAGTGAAAAAAGAATAACAATTTAAGGGATTTTCGTATAAATTTTTCTTTGGCCGATATTTTAGGTTAGGAACAAGATATCGAGATGCGGTTTTCGCGAGCTTGTTTAGGCATCATTAGTTACTTGCTCATGAAAAAAAGTCCTACCAATGCATTTAATTTTTTTGCGAAAATTAACCGTTTCTGTCGTAATGTTGAACAAAGCCCTCTAGCGACGACATGTCAAACTAACAAAACTTCAAATATTATAACATTTGTAGCCCAAAAATAGCTCATTTCAACGCGTCCAAGTTTATTAAAATCGGCTTAGCCGTTTTGTAGATCCAGGGGGTTATTTAAGGAAACCTTTTAATACCACCCACCACTTTATTTTTAGACATACGTCAAAAAGTGCCAAACAAAAAAAGTTCAGATTATCCTCGACTTTAAAGATCAGTTATTTTTTTTTAGGTTAACACGTCGAAATCATTCAACATTCGTTTTACAGTCCACATTTTGTACACTAATTAACAGGTTTTCAAAGTCGTTAACGTTGAACCCGTGACGACTAAATAAGATGCCTCCAAAGGTTAATAATCACCACGAAAGGTAATGGCTTCTACACTTAATCTATATCAACGAAATTCTCAGTATTTAGCGTTCAACAACCAACTACCAAGTGTGTTCTTAAGCGGTTTTATCGCTCGCTTCGGCGCAGCTCCAGTAACGTGATAACAGATGTAACAAATAAAGGACGCGTAATTCAAAATAAAAGGAGTAATTTAATGACACAACATTAATTGATAATGTATGAAAATGATAAAAAATTTTCTGTGTTTGTATTGTATTATGAAATGGGGAAAGTTCACCCCTATGGTTGAGAATTTTCCTAATTTCCTTTGTTATAATGGGTTCCAATATTCTTAAAGTGCATTAGTTTTTACTTAATAATGATAATTAGTTTTTACCAATTTACTTAACGGTAAGTTAATTTAAATATTAGAAGATAAGATAACTTGTAATTTGTTATTTTTAGGTCTTTTTGATGATGGGAAATGGTATATATATATATATATATATATATATATATATATATATATATATATATATATATATATATATATATATATATATATATATATATATATATATATATATATATATATATATATATATATATATATATATATATATATATATATATATATATACCGTAAAATTCCCGAAACATGCGTAAACACTATTATTACAATAAAACGTAATTATTTCCTAACGTAAATATTACACGATGTGTTGTAATTTATCTCATTCCTGAACTTTTGAACCAAGATTTTTATATCCAATTCTTGCATTAATTGAATAGTTCATGACGATTTAAGGACTGTTATATATTTTGTACATGGCGTATTATTAAAAATCTTAGGTTGCAGCTAAACTGGTTTGCTTAATAACTTTGGCACTAATATGGATGAATTGTAACACACTGTAACACAAATCCGAATGGTGCCGGCTAGTTCAGCAAATGTTGTGAGATTTCAGTTGAAATGAACGTGCTGTTATAAATACGTCTTCGTTACAATTGGCATAATCGGGTATTAAGTTTACCAGACACCACAGTAATTCATTTAGCAAAAACTAGATAAATGTTATAAAGGACGGTTTAACATAGGGAAAGAAATGTACCCTTACATTAGATTGATCTTCAAATATTAATTGATACTTCACTTTGATTAATTTGATTAATTGACGTTTACCTATTAAATTTTGTTTCAAACTAAATTTAAATTCTCCGTAGTTCATGACAACGTATATAGGCACAACTTTTACACAATAATACCCTCTCAATACTGCGCCAAACGCCGAAAGATTCTATGTTACTTCATTGTAATCTATAGAAAGGAAGCCTTTCCTAAAAGAGTTACGGCAATAAAGTCACCGTTTGGTGCGGTTTCCTCAGCTAATTTTACCATTGCGCCATTCCTTTTTAGAAAGACAGAATGGAAAGGTCGTATCTGTAACTGTTACAGGTGAATGATACAAATGTTACGATATTATGCCATTCCACAGATACAAGAGGAACACGATTTGTAAACATGATTACTGTGCAGCACGGAACACTTCCGCATATTTATCGACCAGTTAAGTAATTGTTCACTGCTGTTCTTCAAGATTGTGTTATAAGTAGGCATTTTGTAAATTCATGGTGTACAAGATCCCCTGCAGATTATTGGCTGTGGGGTGGTTTAAAGAATGTGGTGTTTACAACACGACCAATAACGTTGGGAGAACTAAAGAATCTATTAGAGAGTATAATTTTGCAATTCAACCAGAAACCTTGAATAATTCTGTGTACAATTTGGTAGAATGGTTGGTAAATGTATAGCAGTAAAATGGACGACGTATTTGCGTTAACCACTATGGTACAAAAGAAATTCCATTATTTTCTTCTTTCACATTCTGTTCTTAACTTAATTCGTTAAAAATTCATAAGTTGAAACGTATCCTATACTTCATGATTTAGTTGTGCATTCATTTCAACAAAAACTTTTTATACATGGTGTGAAAGTGGCCGATACCAGCTTTCTTATTATAAATGAAACTGCCTGTATATTACTCAATTCTTGGATTCTTCAGAAAGTTCTCGTCGTATTCCATGTACAATGCCGTATACATATCGTCAACTGTTTCTGAAATACTGCAAAAATTAACAAAAGAACATTATTTTATTAGAGAAATTCGCTACAACATACTGAAAAATTAATAAGTAATACTATTTATTTCTTGATAATGTAAAAAAAAACATTAATGTCAATGTAGGAGATGTTAAAAATGCTCACCGCGAACGTCTTGGCAATATACTAATCTTAAATAGAATTTCTTCTACCGTTACTCAACATCTCAAGGGTAACCAATCTAATGGGTTTAGTTTTGTATACAATACTTTTGGCATATCCCCATAAGAACAAGTCTAATTACGTCAGGTCAGGGATCGTGCTGGCGATTCCATCGATCCTCGCCTCACTATCCACCGATTTGGAAATATTCGGTTGAGGTACTGCCGGACACTTTTGGTAATGGGACGGTGCTACATTTTGCGGAAACCATATCATATTCGCTGAAACTTGTGGGTTTGCTGGATCAGCATATAAGCTTGTCAAAGCTGGAACGACATTATTTTGGACCAATGCTAAATAATTATCGCCATTCAAATTGCCACCAATGAAAAAGGGACCTATCATATGGCCTCCAACAATTCCTGCCCAAAAACATTAACCTCTTCAGGGTATGTGTGTGTTCTTCTCTCATCTACTCAGGATTTTACCTAGACCAATAGCGGCAATTTTGACGTTAGCATGACCGTGAAGTGTAAAGGTGCACTCATCAAAAAACAAAACATGTTTTAATTGGATCACAATGCCCTCGTTTGTTGACAAAAATACGTTCTCCTATCAAAATCGTCTTCCATAAGCTCCTGAGTTGGTATCATTTTATAGGGATGCATTTTATTTTCTTTTAATGTTCGAATAATCGATAAATGGCTAACATCGAATATTAGAGCTGCTTTTCGACTAGAATTATGTGTTTTCCTCAAACTCAAGCATTATATCCAATTTGGTACAGTCACTTATTACATTGGCAGCTGCTTTCTATTTTACTAATTGTCCCTTGGGATATAGGCGGCAGAATTGGAAATTTTTCGTGAAATAAGCGAGCAACTTCCATTTGTGTCCGTGTGCTATCTCGATAACCAATCATCTGTAGAATTTTGTGTGTAAAAATAACATATGTATCATATGTATCTATCGAGCGCCTAACTCAAATGTTGATAACTTTCTCCAAACTTTGTCAACACTGCTAACAGAAGTATCAGAGAAATTTTTAAGTATAGTAGTTACAGGAGACTTTAATATTGATGGTTTAAGTAACAGTACAGATAAGGAAAATTTATTTCTTATAATTTACAGTTTTAAGCTAAGCAACATAAGTTTTGGACCTACCCGAATTGACATAAGGAATGATTTTCGAGAATAAACACTCATTGATTACTTTATTACTAATTTACCGTCAACTATACCGCACCAAACGTTCATTTTTTGAGGGTTTTAGGTGTGAACGAATGACGGTTTTCGGTTGTGCAATAACGACAATTTTGTCTGTTCACATGGCCATTTAAACCAAATGCTGCTTCGTCGGAAAAAATTATTCTGTTTACAAAATTGGCGTTAATATAACAAAATTAATTTCTCTGATCAAAATCTCGACAGCTCGTGAAGTAGGTAAATCGTGTAGGGATGAAACGTCTCTGTTCAACACTTTATGCAAAGTAGATCGCACCACACTAATATTCTTAGACGTGTCCGTAACGGTAGTATTAGAATTATCCTGCACTACTAAAACAATGTTTAACTAATCTTCTACACTTATCGACTGTCTACCAGATTTTCCCATATCCCGAACATGTCCAAATTTCCGAAATTTTGCTTCAACCCTTCTTACCATGCTTTGGTTAATGGACGGTCGGTCAGAGTGAGTTGCATTAACCCTAGGAGGTATGGCAACTTCTACCAAAGTTAACGCATAACATGAGTCTCGAAGTCTCTCGTAGAATATATGCGTAAAATCGAGTTTGTTCTGATTTATTTATATGTAAATATAAAACAATTTTTGAATCTTTCAACCAACTGGTACTCAAACACAAAAAAAACAATTATTCCCAAATGACGAACTTGTATTTCGCAATTTAGAATTAAATATAACTATATGGAATATATATTTTTAATTTTTACACTTTTTATGTACTATTACACTGTTATCTCTACAGGTAGGTGTTTTACATTTATCACATCGCAGAGTACTTATTCTATTAATCTTAGATGGACACACGCTACATCTTTTCTTTTTCGGTGGTGAGTTAGATTCAAGTACAGATGGTTCTGGAATCTCGAAAATTTTTTTATATCTATAATACTGCGTTGTAGTTTAGGATTCTAGGATCTCACTTTCATAAACGGCAATATTAATTCGTGGGCTAGTTCCTTCAAAAATATTCGCTTTTTATGATTTTTATTTGCAGCATAGTTTCGATTTTCATTAATATAAAGCAAAAGGAATTAAGCGCTGCAACATCCATAATGTTTGACCAAACTGCAAATGGTCAGCCTCGAGTTTTATTTATTTATTTATTTATTTATTTATTGGTGTTTAGAATGCATTTACATAATTACAACTATGCTTAACATTTTACACAAGTCAGGTAATACTATATTACTCTATTATATTTGTCAGATCATAATTCTGCAAATTTCAAGTTATTGCAAAATTCATCAATTGAGTACGGGGCCATTTTTATTAGGTATTTCTTCAAAGTATGTTTGAACGTGTTTAGTTCTAGATTTGACACGCTAGTTGGAAGCATGTTGAAAAGATACGGGCCATAATAATTTACCGACGATTTAGATATACTTAATCTATGATAAGCTAGCTTATAGGTAATACTGTTTCGGGTATGATATTGATGCGAGAAGGTTTCATATTTGCCACTGTTTTTTTTAACGTACAGAAGGGATTCCAGAATAAATAATGCCGGTAATGTTAAAATTTTTAAATTTACAAAGGAGCTCTTGGAACATGCTCGGTAGCTAATTTTTGCGTACTGCACGCCTTTGTAAGGAAAATACACGTTTTGCAGCAGGACTGTGCCCCCAGCACATGATCCCATAGCATATAGTAGACTGAATTAGGGCGAAGTACGATATTCTCAGCGTTTCATTACTCACTGTATTTACTAGGTTTCTTAGGAGAAAAATATTTTTAGAAATATTTCTGGCCAAGTGTTCAGTGTGTGTTTTCCAGGACATGTTGCAGTCAATATGCACCCCAAGCAGTTTAATACTCGAGGAAATTTTTGGTGCCTCGTTTAAGTAATCTTTTTTTAAAGTAAAAATTTGAATTTGAGTTTTCTGAGAATTTAGTACTAGCCTATTATCAGAAAACCATTTCTTTACGTATGTCTCTGATATCTCAAGCGAGCGATTTAAATCAGTTAGATTGTTGTTACTTTTGAAGTAGGTGGTATCATCGGCATATTGTATAAACTTGGTATCCGGATCACAGTTCCTGAGATCATTTATATATATGAGAAAAAGTGTAGGTCCGAGAACCGACCCTTGGGGTACGCCAAGACAGATTGGTAAGCTTGAGGAACGTTTATTGTTTAATTCTACATATTGACATCTGTTTTGAAGATAAGATGTTATAAATTGGATGCTATGAGTACTTACACTATATTTGCGCAGTTTTGCAATAAGCAGATTGTGCGGGACACAATCAAAGGCACGTGAAAGGTCGTATAAGACAACTCCTGTGTACAATTTTTCTTCAAAGCTTTGTAGGATATTTTCGGTCAGTGTATTAATGGCGTCAAAAGTTCTCAGACCTGTTCGAAAACCAAATTGACAGTCTACTAGAAGATCGTTTTCAATAAGATGTCGTTTGAGTTGATCATTTAAGACGAGTTCGAATAATTTACCCATAGTAGGTATAAGTGAAATGGGTCGAAAATTCCCTAGATCATTTGGGTCGCCTTTCTTTAGGATAGGATACCCTAGAAATTTTTAAACAACCCCTTCAGATATCGCTTGGTTGAACAAATTGGTTAGAGGTATAACGAGGAGATTCATTACGGTTTTCAACATTACAGTATTTATACCATAACTATCAAAGCTCTTTTTATTTTTAAGTTTACCAAAATATTTGCGCATTTCAACAAATGATATTTGTGAAAAAGAAAAAGTGTCAGTTGAAGCTTGGTTACAAACACTGTATGTTGGATCCAATGTCTGTCCTAGTGAATTTAGTACTAACTTTGAAGGAGTATTTACAAAGTAGTTATTAAAGTCGTTACAGGAAACAGACGATTGTTGATTATGAGACCGACTTTTCCTATTTTTATTTATAATGCTCCATATGGCTTTAGTTTTATTAGACGATTTTTTTATAAAACAGTTATTTGCAATGTATTTATTATGCCTAATTTCGGCGCGATATGCTGCACGATACTCTCTATAAGCAGTTTTGTTCTCGTTTGAGGGCATGAAATTAAATGTATCATAAAGGGTATCCAACTTTAGGCGCATATCTTTTAGTTTATTGTCAAACCACTTTACCTCATACTCATTTCTTTCAGCGGAGTTCCTCTTTACAGGAAAGCATGTGGTAGCTACATTTGATAGCAATTGCAACAATCTTATAAATTTATCATTCAATGTTAAATTTGTAAATTGGATGAAATTTAAGTCTGCACTTTCAATTAAAGAGTAAAAATGAAATAACCCTACCTGTGTTACGGGTCGACAGTAGATTTCCTGTTTAACCTGGTTTTTGTCTAGAGTTGGTAATTTTAGTATTACAGTATTATGATCTGACACGTGGTGGTTTACAACATAAGATTGATAGTCTTCTATGTCATGGCTGATGAATATGTTGTCAATGCATCTTGTTAATCTTGTGTTGTCGTTTATAATAAATTTTAAACCATACGTCGACAGGGCATCCGTAAGGCATACCTTTCGCGTGGAGTCGTCATTGAAGTTTATATTAAAATCACCATTTATGATAACAGTGTTTTGTATGTAATTTATCGAACTTAATACTTTTGTTAATATACCTATAAATGTTTCAAAACACCCAAGAGGTGATCGATAAATTGATATAATTATAATACTTAGTGGGCATATCTCCACTGCTGCTATTTCACAGTCTTTTTCTTTAGACATGTTACTTACGTGTAAAAGATTTTTGAAATTATATCTTGTGCTTAAAAGAATTAAGACGCCACCATGTTTTGTAGATGATCTTGAAAATGAGGATGCTACATGTGCAATTACTCAACATTTGATCCATGTGTTCCACGCCACCTTTTGTGCTGTTGTAAACTTTTATTGTCTGCCTTTTTTTAGTACTTTCTACATCAATTTTTTCATCCTGATGTATGAAAGTTACGAGCACAACAGATTTATTTTTCTTCGGGACGTAACTCACTAGAGTTAAATTATCTGTAAAACCGAAAACCGAAAAATAAACAGATCTCTGCTTGTAGGGTAGGAATTTTTTATCGAATTTGCCCTTTGTTTTTGCGAAGTGTTCCTACTCAAGTTACGCAGGCAGTTAAAAGTTGTTTAACCAATGATATACTTGTAAAACAGTTGTCAAAGGTTATATTTCGAGAACAATTTTTTATTGATAACACTAAAGTTTTGACTACATTTTCTGAGAGGTTTTTAGACTTCTGATCACCTGGCTGCTTTCCTGAGTAAACTAAACCATCGATTACATAGCCACTTTCATTTTCACATATCCTAAAGAACTTTGAATCATATTTTGCAGGTTTACTCGGCATATATTGAATAAAACTAGAATGTCCTCTGAATGCTAATAATTGTTCATCGATAGCTACGAATTCTTTTGGAATCATAACAGTTCGACATTGAACAAGGGATAATTCCCAAATATGGCGTATAGGGGTGAATGTATCAGTTTCAGCTCTAATAGCCTTTGTTCGTTTGTCGTCAAATCGCAAAACCTTCTGATAATCTCAAAATGATTGACAGACATCGTTGCTCTAAACATTGGATTAGAACAATTGTCAAGGAATAATCCCAACTTCTCTTTGCACCTGCAAATATTAATAGACCAAAGAAAGCGTTCATCTCGACCAGAGCAATATTCGTCCATTTCCTCCCTTTCCTTACATGTTCTTGTTTACCTTCGCGGTTAGTACAAAGCAAGATTTCATTTACTATTTCTGGAGTTATAAATTGATCCCAAGTAGACTTTTTAGATAATATGCGAATATTTATTGCATACATCCGGTGTAAATCGAATAATATTTACTGGCTTAGCTTTTTGTTGAGGATGAAGACGTGAATTCCACTTGAATCGATATCGACCAAGAAAGGTTTCTCTAACATCCGTTGTAATGTCATCGATAGATTCGGTGTCTGATAAAACATCTGATTCGTGAGAATCGTCTTCCTCATTTCCTGGCGGCAGATATTCTACATCAGGTTCTGAAGACTCGCAGACAATCGACACATGTTCTATATGATCTTCTTCGTATCACTGCATGAGAGTATTTTCAACATTCGGAATACATGAAGGAACTTTTTTAGTTTCACTACGCGATGCCATTATATTCTCTTTGAAAATCTGCAAATAAAGTAAGATATAATTTAACGTAAACATTCAATTTACGTTTTAGGAAAATAAATGTAAGAAATACTTACCGAAAAACTATAAAAATGAACGTTGAATTCGTACTTTATACAGAAATGCAATAATAGAAGGTCAAACTTAACACTGTATAACGTTTATCACTCAGTAAGCAACTGTAACTGGTAAAATTCTTGCTAATCTGTACAAAAACACGTTTGAGTCACGCAGACTCATGAAGGCCGCGCAGTTGAAGGTTGGCCAGAGGCACTTGTGACGCGTCAAATAATTAGCACGTACCGTTTAAATTATATAACAACTTTAAGATTGTCGTGAGTCTCTCAGACTCATATGCATCCTAGTGTTAAACAAACAACCACTTCTGATTGAGTGCGCGACCTACCTCCGAAACCAAGCATGTACAGGATTTCAATTTTTCCACATTCGATTAATTTCCAAACATTTCACAAAATAACGATAAAGTAATTACTAGATATCAATGCTGTCGCGTATCAAAAGACTAAACACAGTTGCTAACGTGCAAATATTTAAAATAAGTTTAACAAAATGTACAATTTAACGTTTTCTTACATTAACAATGACACCCAACAAACTCCTGTCAAATGATGCATGTTTTGCAGGTGTTATTTATCGTCATGGTTGCTGTAGATAAACTTACGATAACAATGCTGTCGCCTATTAAAAACTAAACACAAGTTGCTAACGTGCAAATCATTAAAATTTTAACAAAATGTACAATTTAAAGTTTTCTTACATTGAGAATGAAATTTTCTAATTTTTAGTGTTCACGACCATTTTTATTCTATATTTTGTTATGTAACCATCGTCCATATTTACCTTGTGGGACGTAAAAAGACGTACCCTTTCTAACTCTGCAATAAAAAATGGGGGTTGATATTTAAAATAATGCCGATGACGTCATATCTTTTGCATGACACATCCTGTATATATCACTTTTGTAAATTGTAATTTTAATTAGAAGTTTGTCAGATATGGAAAAATATCGACCGTTATCTCAAATTTAGGGTTACGGGTTTATATTAACTGGTTAAATTAGAGATCACAATGAGTGTACTCGAGGTCTTCAATGTCACCAATTTCAAATGTATCAGCTCATCGCTCCACTTAATCAGCAATACAATCTACAAAAAATGTCACCATAACAAAACACACTTCCAAATACTTCGAATTGTTCTTTCGTTGCAATCTTTGATTTTGTTGGTAGATATCCTATTCTGTTTCTTCAATTGTGATCGAAGTTGCAAGAAATGCTAATATGTAATCATTTTTATCTAATAAATTGCGATTTGGGCATTGACTAATGTGTCCACATAGTTGAGCTCTTTATGTATTTACTTTCTATACACCATTAGTGAACTCAGCATCATAAAATATGTCCCGACCTTATAGGGTCAAGGTGCAATGTGAGTGAGTTCGCCGAGGCATTCACGTCTGGAGGAACTCATACAAACTAAATGTAAAATGTTTATTTTTTAGTAAATAAATAATAACAAAAAATGATGCGTGAATTACTTACAAAACAACTTCGCCGTATTGAAACTTCGACAATTTTGGTGTCGTCGATGCTTTGTTCATTAGCCGTCAATGCAAAGTATCCGTGATATAGTTAATTTTTCTGATGTCTTATATATCCACAAACTTTTTTAAATAAGGTTAAGGTGACCATTTATGTAAATAGGAAATACAGGCATTTCTTTAAAATTAGATACAAAATTATGATTTTTTATGTCCTCGAGTCTAACTGACGAATGTGATGGTTTATGGTAAGTTTTTAGGCGTCCCATGTCATAATGCAATAATGTCACAAAAAATAAATGATTGTAGATTATATTACAAGTAAGTGAAATAAGCCATTATAAGCAAGTGAGATTTTTGACGCACGAACGCTTACGCGAGTGCGACAAATACTCACTTGCTTATAATGCCATTTCACACACGTGTGATATACGTTTTGTATAACAGTTGCATTTTTTTTTAACAAAACTTGAAGAGATTATTTAAAAAAAAGTACAAAAAAGAGTCAAGCAGCCAGGTCTTGGTTGTCATGGTCGGTCGACCGGTTGCCATGAATACATTGTTGATGAAATACAAATTTTCGGTCTTATTTTCATTTTTACTAGTATAGAATATAAATATAAAATTTAGTCACTAGTTAATAAACTTTGATTTTAGGCACCGAAAATAAAACTCGTGAAAGACTGCAACTGTTGGACAAAAAAAAATTATTTAATTCTGAATTTACTTCGATTTTTAAAAGCACATAGTTAATAAAATGGCGGGCGAAGATGCGTAAAAAATACAAGGCAATTGATTTTCAAATTATGTTTCGTAATCAAAAGTCTTTTTTATCCAACCAACTAAACAAGACGCTATATTGTGACTGTATTTTGTACCAAGAGCGGCTAATTTCGATATTCTTCTGTGACACCATGGCAAATGTAGAAAAAGTAATTTGACCTTCACTAAACATCAACTTCGTGTGACTGACGTTCATAGGATGTATACATACACATATACATACATATACATACACGTACGTACCTACATACATACATACATACGTACGTACGTACGTACGTACGTACATACATACATACATACATACATACATACATACATACACACATACATACATACATACATACATACATACATACATACAATACATACATACATACAAACAAACAATACATACATACATACATAACAAACATACATACATACATACATACATACATACATACATACATACATACATACATTGTTCTCTTGAATTTATGACTAGG